>JAUMJM010000133.1:217500-482687 GCA_033558235.1 Neomorphus geoffroyi | reverse complement strand
AAAAATTCAAGGAAATTCAAGGAAATTCAAAGAAATTCAAGGAAATGGCAAAGCAAGGAAAGGAAATTCAAGGAAATTCAAGGAAATTCAAGGAAATTCAAGGAAACTCGAGGAAATTCAAGGAAATTTAAGGAAATGACAAGGCAAGGAAAGGAAATTCAAGGAAATTCAAGGAAAATCAAGGAAATTGAAGGAAATTCAAGGAAATGGCAAGGCAAGGGAAGGAAATTCAAGGAAATTCAAGGAAATTAAAGGAAAGGAAAGAAAATGGCAAGGCAAGGAAAGGAAATTCAAGGAAATTCAAGGAAATTCAAGGAAATTCAAGGAAATTAAAGGAAAGGAAAGAAAATGGCAACGCAAGGAAAGGAAATTCAAAGAAATTCAAGGAAATTCAAGGAAATTCAAGGAAAGTCAAGGAAAGTCAAGGAAACTCAAGGAAATGGCAAGACAAGGAAATTCAAGGAAATTAAAGAAAATTCAAGGAAATTCAAGGAAATTCAAAGAAATTCAAGGAAATGGCAAAGCAAGGAAAGGAAATTCAAGGAAATTCAAGGAAATTCAAAGAAATTCAAGGAAATGGCAAAGCAAGGAAAGGAAATCAAAGGAAATTCAAGGAAATTTAAGGAAATTCAAGGATATTGAAGGAAATTGAAGGAAATTCAAGGAAATTTAAGGAAATTCAAAAATATTGAAGGAAATTGAAGGAAATTCAAGGAAATTCATGGAAATTGATGGAAATTGAAGGAAATTCAACGTAATTGAAGGAAATTGAAGGAAATTCTACGAAATTGAAGGAAATTAAAGGAAATTGAAGGAAATTGAAGGAAATACTAAGAAATTGAAGGAAATTCAAGGAAATTGAAGGAAATTAAAGGAAATCCTAGAAAATTTAAAAAATTCAAGGAAATTGAAGAAAATTGAAGGAAATTGAAGGAAATTCTAGGAAATTGAAGGAAATTGAAGGAAATTGAAGGAAATCCTAGGAAATTTAAGGAAATTCAAGGAAATTGAAGGAAATTCAAGGAAATTGAAAGAAATTCAACGAAATTTAACGAAATTCAAGGAAATTTAAGAAAATTCAAGGATATTGAAGGGAATTGAAGGTAATTCAAGGAAATAGAGGGAAAGAGAAGGAAATTCAATGAAATTCAGGGTAATTGAAAGAAATTCAAGGAAATTGGAGGAAATTCTAGGAAATTGAAGGAAATTCAATGAAATACAAGGAAATTCAACAAAATGGAAGGAAATTGAAAGAAATTCAAGGGAATTCAAGGAAATTCAAGGAAATACAAGGAAATTGAAGGGAATTGAAGGAAATTCAAGGAAATTTAAAGAAAATTGAAGGAAATTGAAGGAAATTGAAGGAAATTGAAGGAAATTGAAGGAAATTCCAGGAAATTATAAAAAAATTGAAGGAAATTCAAGGAAATTGAAGGAAAGTCTTGGAAATTGAAGGAAATTCAAGGAAATTGAAGTAAATTCAAGGAAATTGAAGGATATTCACGGAATTAGAAGGAAAGAGAATAAAATTCAATGAAATTCAGGGAAATTGAAAGAAATTCAAGGAAATTCAAGGAAATTCAAGGAAATTCAAGGAAATTCAAGAAAATTCAAGGAAATTCAAGGAAATTCAAGGAAATTCAACGAAATGGAAGGAAATTGAAGGAAATTCAAGGGAATTCAAGGAAATTCAAGGAAATACAAGGAAATTGAAGGAAATTCAAGGAAATTGAAGAAAATTTAAAGGAAATTGAAGGAAATTCAAGTTAATTGAAGAAAATTGAAGGAAATTGAAGGAAATTGAAGGAAATTCCAGGAAATTATAGGAAATTCAAGGAAATTCAAGGAAATTGAAGGAAATTCTTGGAAATTGAAGGAAATTCAAGGAAATTGAAGTAAATTCGAGGAAATTGAAGGATATTCATGGAATTAGAAGGAAAGAGAATAAAATTCAATGAAATTCAGGGAAATTGAAAGAAATTCAAGGAAATTTAACGAAATTCAAGGAAATTTAAGAAAATTCAAGGATATTGAAGGAAATTGAAGGAAATTCAGGGAAATATAGGGAAAGAGAAGGAAATTCAATGAAATTCATGGAAATTGAAAGAAATTCAAGGAAATTTAAGGAAATCCAAGGAAATTCAAGGAAATTCAATGAAATTGAAGCAAATTCAAATATTTCAAGGAAATTCAAGGAAATTGAAGGAAATTCAAGGAAATTGAAGGCAATTCAATGAAATATAAGGAAATTCAACGAAATGTAAGGAAATGGAATGAAATGGAAGGAAATGGAAGGATATTGAAGGAAATTCAAGGAAATTCAAGGAAAGGAAATTCAAGGAAATTCAAGGAAAGGAAATTCAAGGAAATTCAAGGAAATTCAAGGAAATTCAAGGAAAGGAAAGGAAAGGAAAGGAAATTCAAGGAAATTCAAGGAAATTCAAGGAAAGGAAATTCAAGGAAATTCAAGGAAATTCAAGGAAATTCCAGGAAAGGAAAGGAAATTCAAGGAAATTCAAGGAAATTCAAGGAAATTCAAGGAAATTCAAGGAAATTCAAGGAAATTCAAGGAAATTCAAGGAAAGGAAAGGAAAGGAAATGAAAGGAAAGGAAAGGAAAGGAAAGGAAAGGAAAGGAAAGGAAAGGAAAGGAAAGGAAAGGAAAGGAAAGGAAAGGAAAGGAAAGGAAAGGAAAGGAAAGGAAAGGAAAGGAAAGGAAAGGAAAGGAAAGGAAAGGAAAGGAAAGGAAAGGAAAGGAAAGGAAAGGAAAGGAAAGGAAATTCAAAAATATTGAAGGAAATTGAAGGAAATTCTAGGAAATTGAAGGCAATTCAATGAAATACAAGGAAATTCAACGAAATGGAAGGAAATTGAAGGAAATTCAAGGGAATTCAAGGAAATTCAAGGAAATAGAAGGAAATTGAAGGAAATTGAAGAAAATTTAAATGAAATTGAAGGAAATTCAAGGAAATTGAAGGAAATTCTTGGAAATTGAAGGAAATTCAAGGGAATTCAAGGAAATTCAAGGAAATTGAAGAAAATTGAAGGAAATTGAAGGAAATTGATGAAAATTTAAAGGAAATTGAAGGAAATTCAAGTTAATTGAAGAAAATTGAAGGAAATTGAAGGAAACTGAAGGAAATTGAAGTAAATTCGAGGAAATTGAAGGATATTCACGTAATTAGAAGGAAAGAGAATAAAATTCAATGAAATTCAGGGAAATTGAAAGAAATTCAAGGAAATTTAAGGAAATTCAAGGAAATTCAAGGAAATTCAAGAAAATTCAGGGAAATTCAAGGAAATTCAAGGAAATTCAAGGAAAGGAAAGGAAATTCAAGGAAAGGAAATTCAAGGAAAGGAAAAAAAAGGAAATCAAGGAAAGGAAAGGAAATTCAAGGAAATTCAAGGAAATTCAAGGAAATTCAAGGAAATTCAAGGAAATTCGAGGAAATTCAATAAAATTGAAGGAAATTAAAGGAAATCCTAGGAAACTGAAAAAAATTCAAGGAAATTGCAGAAAATTAAAGGAAATTGAAGGAAATTCTAGGAAATTGAAGGAAATTGAAGGAAATTGAAGGAAATCCTAGGAAATTGAAGAAAATTCAAGGAAATCCTAGAAATTCAATAAAATGCAAGGAAATTGAAGGAAATTCAAGGAAATCAAAGCAAATTCAATAAATTTCAAGGAAATTGAAGGAAATTCAAGGAAATTTAAGGATATTCAAGGAAATTCAAGGAAATTGAAGGAAATTCAAGGAAATTGAAAGAAATTCAAGGAAATTTAATGAAATTCAAGGAAATTTAAGAAAATTCAAGGATATTGAAGGAAATTGAAGGAAATTCAGGGAAATAGAGGGAAAGAGAAGGAAATTCAATGGAATTCAGGGAAATTGAAAGAAATTCAAGGAAATTCAGGTAAATTCAAGGAAATGGCAAGGAAATTCAAGGAAATTCAAAAAAATGGAAGGAAATTCAAGGAAATTCAAGGAAATTCAAGGCAATGGCAAGGAAATTAAAGGAAATTCAAGGAAATTCGAGGAAATGTCAAGGCAAGGAAAGGAAATTCAAGGAAATGGAAAGAAAATTCAAGGAAATTCAAGGAAATTCAAGGAAATGGCAAGGAAATTCAGGGAAATTCAAGGAAATTCAAGGAAATGGGAAGGAAATTCAAGGAAATTCAGGGAAATGGAAGGCAAGGAAGGAAAATTAAATGAAATGGAAAGGAAATTGAAGGAAATTCAAGGCAATGGAAAGGAAATTAAAGGAAGGTCAAAGAAATTCAAGGAAATGGCAAGAAAATTCAAGGAATGGCAAGGAAATTCAAGGAAATTCAAGGCAATGGCAAGGAAATTAAAGGAAATTCAGGTAAATTCAAGGAAATGGCAAGGAAATTCAAGGAAATTCAAAAAAATGGAAGGAAATTCAAGGAAATTCAAGGAAATTCAAGGATATGGCAAGGAAATTCAAGGCAATGGCAAGGAAATTAAAGGAAATTCAAGGAAATTCGAGGAAATGGCAAGAAAATTTAAGGAAATTCAAGGAAATGGCAAGGAAATTCAAGGAAATTCAAGGAAATGGCAAGGCAAGGAAAGGAAATTCAAAGAAACGGCAAGGAAATGGCAAGAAAATTTAAGGAAATTCAAGGAAATGACAAGGAAATTCAAGGAAATCCAAAGCAATAGCAAGGAAATTAAAGGAAATTCAAGGAAATGGCAAGGAAATTCAAGGAAATTCAAGGCAATGGCAAGGAAATTAAAGGAAATTCAAGGAAATTCAAGGAAATGGCAAGGAAATTCAGGGAAATTCAAGGAAATTGAAGGAAATGGCAAGGAAATTCAAGGAAATGGCAAGGAAATGGCAAGAAAATCCAAGGAAATTGAAGGAAATGACAAGGAAATTCAAGGAAATGGAAGGAAATTCAACGAAATTCAAGGAAATGGCAAGGCAAGGAAAGCAATTTCAAGGAAACGGCAAGGAAATGGCAAGAAAATTCAAGGAAATTCAAGGAAATGGCAAGGAAATTCAAGGAAATTCAAGGAAATGGCAAGGAAATTCAAGGCAATTCAAGGAAATTGCAAGGAAATTCAAGGAAATTCAAGGAAATGGCAAGACAAAGCAAGGAAATTCAAGGAAATTCAAGGAAATTCAAGGAAATTCAAGGAAATCGCAAGGAAATTCAAGGAAATTCACGGAAATGGCAAGGAAATTCAAGGAAATTCAAAGATATTCAAGGAAATGGCAAAGAATTGGCAAGGAAATTCAAGGAAATTCAAGGAAATGGCAAGGAAATTGAGGGAAATTCAAGGAAATGGAAGGCAAGTAAAGAAAATTCAAGGAAATGGCAAGGAAAATGAAGGAAATTCAAGGAAATTCAAGGAAATGGCAAGGCAAGGAAAGGAAATCCAAGGAAATCCAAGGATATGGCAAGGAAATTAAAGCAAATGGCGAGGAAATTCAAGGAAATTCAAAGAAATTCAAGGAAATGGCAAGGAAATTCAAGGAAATTCAAGGCAATGGCAAGGAAATTAAAGGAAATTCAAGGAAATGGAAAGAAAATTCAAGGAAATTCAAGAAAATTCAAGGAAATGGCAAGGAAATTCAAGGAAATGGCAAGGAAAGTCAAGGAAATTCAGGGAAATGGAAGGCAAGGAAAGAAAATTAAATGAAATGGAAAGGAAATTCAAGGCAATGGCAAGGAAATTAAAGGAAATTCAAGGAAATTGAAGGAAATTGCAAGGAAATTTAAGGAAATTCAAGGAAATCGCAAGAAAATTCAAGGAAATTCCAGGAAATGGAAAGGCAAAGCAAGGAAATTCAAGGAAATTCAAGGAAATTTAAGGAAATGGAAAGGAAATTAAAGGATATTCAAGGAAATGGCAAGAAAATTCAAGGAAATTCAAGGAAATGGCAAGGCAAGGCAAAGAAATTCAAGGAAATGGCAAGGAAATGGCAAAGAAATGGCAAGGAAATGGCAAGGAAATGCAAGGAAATGGCAAGGAAAGTAAAGGAAATTCAAGGAAATGGAAGGCAAGGAAAGAAAATTAAATGAAATGGCAAGGAAATTCAAGGAAATTCAAGGAAATGGCAAGGAAATGGCAAGGAAATTCAACAAAATTCAAGGAAATCGCAAGGCAAGGAAAGGAAATTCAAGAAAACGGCAAGGAAAAGCAAGAAAATTCAAGGAAATTCAAGGAAATGACAAGGCAAGGAGAGGAAATTCAAAGAAACGGCAAGGAAATGGCAAGAAAATTCAAGGAAATTCAAGGAAATGACAAGGAAATTCAAGGAAATCTAAGGTAATGGCAAGGTAAGGCAAAGAAATTCAAGGAAATGGCAAGGAAATGGCAAGGAAATTCAAGGAAATTCAAGGAAATCGCAAAGAAATTCAAGGAAATGACAAGGAAATTCAAGGAAATTCAAGGAAATTCAAGGAAATTCAAGGAAATGACAAGGAAATTCAAGGAAATTCAAGGAAATTCAAGGAAATGGCAAGGAAATTCAAGGAAATTGGAAGGAAATTCAAGGAAATTCAGGTAAATTCAAGGAAATGGCAAGGAAATTCAAGGAAATTCAAAAAAATGGAAGGAAATTCAAGGAAATTCAAGGAAATTCAAGGATATGGCAAGGAAATTAAAGCAAATGGCGAGGAAATTCAAGGAAATTGAAAGAAATTCAAGGAAATGGCAAGGAAATTCAAGGCAATGGCAAGGAACTTAAAGGAAATTCAAGTTAATTCGAGGAAATGGCAAGAAAATTTAAGGAAATTCAAGGAAATGGCAAGGAAATTCAAGGAAATTCAAGGAAATGGCAAGGCAAGGAAAGGAAATTCAAGGAAATGGAAAGAAAATTCAAGGAAATTCAAGGAAATTCAAGGAAATGGCAAGGAAATTCAGGGAAATTCAAGGAAATTCAAGGAAATGGGAAGGAAATTCAAGGAAATTCAGGGAAATGGAAGGCAAGGAAGGAAAATTAAATGAAATGGAAAGGAAATTGAAGGAAATTCAAGGCAATGGAAAGGAAATTAAAGGAAGGTCAAAGAAATTCAAGGAAATGGCAAGAAAATTCAAGGAATGGCAAGGAAATTCAAGGAAATTCAAGGCAATGGCAAGGAAATTAAAGGAAATACAAGGAAATTCAAGGAAATGGCAAGAAAATTTAAGGAAATTCAAGGAAATGGCAAGGAAATTCAAGGAAATTCAAGGAAATGGCAAGGCAAGGAGAGGAAATTCAAAGAAACGGCAAGGAAATGGCAAGAAAATTCAAGGAAATTCAAGGAAATGACAAGGAAATTCAAGGAAATCTAAGGTAATGGCAAGTTAAGGCAAAGAAATTCAAGGAAATGGCAAGGAAATGGCAAGGAAATTCAAGGAAATTCAAGGAAATCGCAAGGAAATTCAAGGAAATGACAAGGAAATTCAAGGAAATTCAAGGAAATTCAAGGAAATCGCAAGGAAATTCAAGGAAATGACAAGGAAATTCAAGGAAATTCAAGGAAATGGCAAGGAAATTCAAGGAAATTGCAAGGAAATTCAAGGAAATTCAGGTAAATTCAAGGAAATGGCAAGGAAATTCAAGGAAATTCAAAAAAATGGAAGGAAATTCAAGGAAATTCAAGGAAATTCAAGGATATGGCAAGGAAATTAAAGCAAATGGCGAGGAAATTCAAGGAAATTCAAAGAAATTCAAGGAAATGGCAAGGAAATTCAAGGCAATGGCAAGGAAATTAAAGGAAATTCAAGGAAATTCGAGGAAATGGCAAGAAAATTTAAGGAAATTCAAGGAAATGGCAAGGAAATTCAAGGAAATTCAAGGAAATGGCAAGGCAAGGCAAGGAAATTCAAGGAAATGGAAAGAAAATTCAAGGAAATTCAAGGAAATTCAAGGAAATGGCAAGGAAATTCAGGGAAATTCAAGGAAATTCAAGGAAATGGGAAGGAAATTCAAGGAAATTCAGGGAAATGGAAGGCAAGGAAGGAAAATTAAATGAAATGGAAAGGAAATTGAAGGAAATTCAAGGCAATGGAAAGGAAATTAAAGGAAGGTCAAAGAAATTCAAGGAAATGGCAAGAAAATTCAAGGAATGGCAAGGAAATTCAAGGAAATTCAAGGCAATGGCAAGGAAATTAAAGGAAATACAAGGAAATTCAAGGAAATGGAAGGAAATTCAAGGAAATGGCAAGGAAATTCAAGGAAATGGCAAATAAATTCGAGGAAATGGCAAGGCAAGGCAAAGAAATTCAAGGAAATGTCAAGGAAATGGCAAGGAAATTGAAGGAAATTCAAGGAAATGGCAAGTCAAGGAAAGGAAATTCAAGGAAATTCAAGGAAATTCAAGGAAATGACAAGGAAATTCAAGGAAATCTAAGGTAATGGCAAGGTAAGGCAAAGAAATTCAAGGAAATGGCAAGGAAATGGCAAGGAAATTCAAGGAAATTCAAGGAAATCGCAAAGAAATTCAAGGAAATGACAAGGAAATTCAAGGAAATTCAAGGAAATTCAAGGAAATTCAAGGAAATGACAAGGAAATTCAAGGAAATTCAAGGAAATTCAAGGAAATGGCAAGGAAATTCAAGGAAATTGGAAGGAAATTCAAGGAAATTCAGGTAAATTCAAGGAAATGGCAAGGAAATTCAAGGAAATTCAAAAAAATGGAAGGAAATTCAAGGAAATTCAAGGAAATTCAAGGATATGGCAAGGAAATTAAAGCAAATGGCGAGGAAATTCAAGGAAATTGAAAGAAATTCAAGGAAATGGCAAGGAAATTCAAGGCAATGGCAAGGAACTTAAAGGAAATTCAAGTTAATTCGAGGAAATGGCAAGAAAATTTAAGGAAATTCAAGGAAATGGCAAGGAAATTCAAGGAAATTCAAGGAAATGGCAAGGCAAGGAAAGGAAATTCAAGGAAATGGAAAGAAAATTCAAGGAAATTCAAGGAAATTCAAGGAAATGGCAAGGAAATTCAGGGAAATTCAAGGAAATTCAAGGAAATGGGAAGGAAATTCAAGGAAATTCAGGGAAATGGAAGGCAAGGAAGGAAAATTAAATGAAATGGAAAGGAAATTGAAGGAAATTCAAGGCAATGGAAAGGAAATTAAAGGAAGGTCAAAGAAATTCAAGGAAATGGCAAGAAAATTCAAGGAATGGCAAGGAAATTCAAGGAAATTCAAGGCAATGGCAAGGAAATTAAAGGAAATACAAGGAAATTCAAGGAAATGGCAAGAAAATTTAAGGAAATTCAAGGAAATGGCAAGGAAATTCAAGGAAATTCAAGGAAATGGCAAGGCAAGGAGAGGAAATTCAAAGAAACGGCAAGGAAATGGCAAGAAAATTCAAGGAAATTCAAGGAAATGACAAGGAAATTCAAGGAAATCTAAGGTAATGGCAAGTTAAGGCAAAGAAATTCAAGGAAATGGCAAGGAAATGGCAAGGAAATTCAAGGAAATTCAAGGAAATCGCAAGGAAATTCAAGGAAATGACAAGGAAATTCAAGGAAATTCAAGGAAATTCAAGGAAATCGCAAGGAAATTCAAGGAAATGACAAGGAAATTCAAGGAAATTCAAGGAAATGGCAAGGAAATTCAAGGAAATTGCAAGGAAATTCAAGGAAATTCAGGTAAATTCAAGGAAATGGCAAGGAAATTCAAGGAAATTCAAAAAAATGGAAGGAAATTCAAGGAAATTCAAGGAAATTCAAGGATATGGCAAGGAAATTAAAGCAAATGGCGAGGAAATTCAAGGAAATTCAAAGAAATTCAAGGAAATGGCAAGGAAATTCAAGGCAATGGCAAGGAAATTAAAGGAAATTCAAGGAAATTCGAGGAAATGGCAAGAAAATTTAAGGAAATTCAAGGAAATGGCAAGGAAATTCAAGGAAATTCAAGGAAATGGCAAGGCAAGGCAAGGAAATTCAAGGAAATGGAAAGAAAATTCAAGGAAATTCAAGGAAATTCAAGGAAATGGCAAGGAAATTCAGGGAAATTCAAGGAAATTCAAGGAAATGGGAAGGAAATTCAAGGAAATTCAGGGAAATGGAAGGCAAGGAAGGAAAATTAAATGAAATGGAAAGGAAATTGAAGGAAATTCAAGGCAATGGAAAGGAAATTAAAGGAAGGTCAAAGAAATTCAAGGAAATGGCAAGAAAATTCAAGGAATGGCAAGGAAATTCAAGGAAATTCAAGGCAATGGCAAGGAAATTAAAGGAAATACAAGGAAATTCAAGGAAATGGAAGGAAATTCAAGGAAATGGCAAGGAAATTCAAGGAAATGGCAAATAAATTCGAGGAAATGGCAAGGCAAGGCAAAGAAATTCAAGGAAATGTCAAGGAAATGGCAAGGAAATTGAAGGAAATTCAAGGAAATGGCAAGTCAAGGAAAGGAAATTCAAGGAAATTCAAGGAAATTCAAGGAAATGGGAAGGAAATTCAAGGAAATTCAAGGAAATGGCAAGGAAATGGCTAGGAAATTCAAGGAAATTCAAGGAAAGGGCAAGGAAATTAAAGGAAATACAAGGAAATTCAAGGAAATGGCAAGAAAATTTAAGGAAATTCAAGGAAATGGCAAGGAAATTCAAGGAAATTCAAGGAAATGGCAAGGAAATTCAAGGAAATTCAGGTAAATTCAAGGAAATGGCAAGGAAATTCAAGGAAATTCAAAAAAATGGAAGGAAATTCAAGGAAATTCAAGGAAATTCAAGGATATGGCAAGGAAATTAAAGCAAATGGCGAGGAAATTCAAGGAAATTCAAAGAAATTCAAGGAAATGGCAAGGAAATTCAAGGCAATGGCAAGGAAATTAAAGGAAATTCAAGGAAATTCGAGGAAATGGCAAGAAAATTTAAGGAAATTCAAGGAAATGGCAAGGAAATTCAAGGAAATTCAAGGAAATGGCAAGGCAAGGAAAGGAAATTCAAGGAAATGGAAAGAAAATTCAAGGAAATTCAAGGAAATTCAGGGAAATTCAAGGAAATTCAAGGAAATGGGAAGGAAATTCAAGGAAATTCAGGGAAATGGAAGGCAAGGAAGGAAAATTAAATGAAATGGAAAGGAAATTGAAGGAAATTCAAGGCAATGGAAAGGAAATTAAAGGAAGGTCAAAGAAATTCAAGGAAATGGCAAGAAAATTCAAGGAATGGCAAGGAAATTCAAGGATATTCAAGGAAATGGCAAGGAAATTAAAGGAAATACAAGGAAATTCAAGGAAATGGCAAGAAAATTTAAGGAAATTCAAGGAAATGGCAAGAAAATTCAAGGAAATTCAAGGAAATGACAAGGAAATTCAAGGAAATCTAAGGTAATGGCAAGTTAAGGCAAAGAAATTCAAGGAAATGGCAAGGAAATGGCAAGGAAATTCAAGGAAATTCAAGGAAATCGCAAGGAAATTCAAGGAAATGACAAGGAAATTCAAGGAAATTCAAGGAAATTCAAGGAAATCGCAAGGAAATTCAAGGAAATGACAAGGAAATTCAAGGAAATTCAAGGAAATGGCAAGGAAATTCAAGGAAATTGCAAGGAAATTCAAGGAAATTCAGGTAAATTCAAGGAAATGGCAAGGAAATTCAAGGAAATTCAAAAAAATGGAAGGAAATTCAAGGAAATTCAAGGAAATTCAAGGATATGGCAAGGAAATTAAAGCAAATGGCGAGGAAATTCAAGGAAATTCAAAGAAATTCAAGGAAATGGCAAGGAAATTCAAGGCAATGGCAAGGAAATTAAAGGAAATTCAAGGAAATTCGAGGAAATGGCAAGAAAATTTAAGGAAATTCAAGGAAATGGCAAGGAAATTCAAGGAAATTCAAGGAAATGGCAAGGCAAGGAGAGGAAATTCAAAGAAACGGCAAGGAAATGGCAAGAAAATTCAAGGAAATTCAAGGAAATGACAAGGAAATTCAAGGAAATCTAAGGTAATGGCAAGTTAAGGCAAAGAAATTCAAGGAAATGGCAAGGAAATGGCAAGGAAATTCAAGGAAATTCAAGGAAATCGCAAGGAAATTCAAGGAAATGACAAGGAAATTCAAGGAAATTCAAGGAAATTCAAGGAAATCGCAAGGAAATTCAAGGAAATGACAAGGAAATTCAAGGAAATTCAAGGAAATGGCAAGGAAATTCAAGGAAATTGCAAGGAAATTCAAGGAAATTCAGGTAAATTCAAGGAAATGGCAAGGAAATTCAAGGAAATTCAAAAAAATGGAAGGAAATTCAAGGAAATTCAAGGAAATTCAAGGATATGGCAAGGAAATTAAAGCAAATGGCGAGGAAATTCAAGGAAATTGAAAGAAATTCAAGGAAATGGCAAGGAAATTCAAGGCAATGGCAAGGAACTTAAAGGAAATTCAAGTTAATTCGAGGAAATGGCAAGAAAATTTAAGGAAATTCAAGGAAATGGCAAGGAAATTCAAGGAAATTCAAGGAAATGGCAAGGCAAGGAAAGGAAATTCAAGGAAATGGAAAGAAAATTCAAGGAAATTCAAGGAAATTCAAGGAAATGGCAAGGAAATTCAGGGAAATTCAAGGAAATTCAAGGAAATGGGAAGGAAATTCAAGGAAATTCAGGGAAATGGAAGGCAAGGAAGGAAAATTAAATGAAATGGAAAGGAAATTGAAGGAAATTCAAGGCAATGGAAAGGAAATTAAAGGAAGGTCAAAGAAATTCAAGGAAATGGCAAGAAAATTCAAGGAATGGCAAGGAAATTCAAGGAAATTCAAGGCAATGGCAAGGAAATTAAAGGAAATACAAGGAAATTCAAGGAAATGGAAGGAAATTCAAGGAAATGGCAAGGAAATTCAAGGAAATGGCAAATAAATTCGAGGAAATGGCAAGGCAAGGCAAAGAAATTCAAGGAAATGTCAAGGAAATGGCAAGGAAATTGAAGGAAATTCAAGGAAATGGCAAGTCAAGGAAAGGAAATTCAAGGAAATTCAAGGAAATTCAAGGAAATGGGAAGGAAATTCAAGGAAATTCAAGGAAATGGCAAGGAAATGGCTAGGAAATTCAAGGAAATTCAAGGAAATCGCAAGGCAAGGAAAGGAAATTCAAGAAAACGGCAAGGAAAAGCAAGAAAATTCAAGGAAATTCAAGGAAATGACAAGGCAAGGAGAGGAAATTCAAAGAAACGGCAAGGAAATGGCAAGAAAATTCAAGGAAATTCAAGGAAATGACAAGGAAATTCAAGGAAATCTAAGGTAATGGCAAGGTAAGGCAAAGAAATTCAAGGAAATGGCAAGGAAATGGCAAGGAAATTCAAGGAAATTCAAGGAAATCGCAAAGAAATTCAAGGAAATGACAAGGAAATTCAAGGAAATTCAAGGAAATTCAAGGAAATTCAAGGAAATGACAAGGAAATTCAAGGAAATTCAAGGAAATTCAAGGAAATGGCAAGGAAATTCAAGGAAATTGGAAGGAAATTCAAGGAAATTCAGGTAAATTCAAGGAAATGGCAAGGAAATTCAAGGAAATTCAAAAAAATGGAAGGAAATTCAAGGAAATTCAAGGAAATTCAAGGATATGGCAAGGAAATTAAAGCAAATGGCGAGGAAATTCAAGGAAATTGAAAGAAATTCAAGGAAATGGCAAGGAAATTCAAGGCAATGGCAAGGAACTTAAAGGAAATTCAAGTTAATTCGAGGAAATGGCAAGAAAATTTAAGGAAATTCAAGGAAATGGCAAGGAAATTCAAGGAAATTCAAGGAAATGGCAAGGCAAGGAAAGGAAATTCAAGGAAATGGAAAGAAAATTCAAGGAAATTCAAGGAAATTCAAGGAAATGGCAAGGAAATTCAGGGAAATTCAAGGAAATTCAAGGAAATGGGAAGGAAATTCAAGGAAATTCAGGGAAATGGAAGGCAAGGAAGGAAAATTAAATGAAATGGAAAGGAAATTGAAGGAAATTCAAGGCAATGGAAAGGAAATTAAAGGAAGGTCAAAGAAATTCAAGGAAATGGCAAGAAAATTCAAGGAATGGCAAGGAAATTCAAGGAAATTCAAGGCAATGGCAAGGAAATTAAAGGAAATACAAGGAAATTCAAGGAAATGGCAAGAAAATTTAAGGAAATTCAAGGAAATGGCAAGGAAATTCAAGGAAATTCAAGGAAATGGCAAGGCAAGGAGAGGAAATTCAAAGAAACGGCAAGGAAATGGCAAGAAAATTCAAGGAAATTCAAGGAAATGACAAGGAAATTCAAGGAAATCTAAGGTAATGGCAAGTTAAGGCAAAGAAATTCAAGGAAATGGCAAGGAAATGGCAAGGAAATTCAAGGAAATTCAAGGAAATCGCAAGGAAATTCAAGGAAATGACAAGGAAATTCAAGGAAATTCAAGGAAATTCAAGGAAATCGCAAGGAAATTCAAGGAAATGACAAGGAAATTCAAGGAAATTCAAGGAAATGGCAAGGAAATTCAAGGAAATTGCAAGGAAATTCAAGGAAATTCAGGTAAATTCAAGGAAATGGCAAGGAAATTCAAGGAAATTCAAAAAAATGGAAGGAAATTCAAGGAAATTCAAGGAAATTCAAGGATATGGCAAGGAAATTAAAGCAAATGGCGAGGAAATTCAAGGAAATTCAAAGAAATTCAAGGAAATGGCAAGGAAATTCAAGGCAATGGCAAGGAAATTAAAGGAAATTCAAGGAAATTCGAGGAAATGGCAAGAAAATTTAAGGAAATTCAAGGAAATGGCAAGGAAATTCAAGGAAATTCAAGGAAATGGCAAGGCAAGGCAAGGAAATTCAAGGAAATGGAAAGAAAATTCAAGGAAATTCAAGGAAATTCAAGGAAATGGCAAGGAAATTCAGGGAAATTCAAGGAAATTCAAGGAAATGGGAAGGAAATTCAAGGAAATTCAGGGAAATGGAAGGCAAGGAAGGAAAATTAAATGAAATGGAAAGGAAATTGAAGGAAATTCAAGGCAATGGAAAGGAAATTAAAGGAAGGTCAAAGAAATTCAAGGAAATGGCAAGAAAATTCAAGGAATGGCAAGGAAATTCAAGGAAATTCAAGGCAATGGCAAGGAAATTAAAGGAAATACAAGGAAATTCAAGGAAATGGAAGGAAATTCAAGGAAATGGCAAGGAAATTCAAGGAAATGGCAAATAAATTCGAGGAAATGGCAAGGCAAGGCAAAGAAATTCAAGGAAATGTCAAGGAAATGGCAAGGAAATTGAAGGAAATTCAAGGAAATGGCAAGTCAAGGAAAGGAAATTCAAGGAAATTCAAGGAAATTCAAGGAAATGGGAAGGAAATTCAAGGAAATTCAAGGAAATGGCAAGGAAATGGCTAGGAAATTCAAGGAAATTCAAGGAAAGGGCAAGGAAATTAAAGGAAATACAAGGAAATTCAAGGAAATGGCAAGAAAATTTAAGGAAATTCAAGGAAATGGCAAGGAAATTCAAGGAAATTCAAGGAAATGGCAAGGAAATTCAAGGAAATTCAGGTAAATTCAAGGAAATGGCAAGGAAATTCAAGGAAATTCAAAAAAATGGAAGGAAATTCAAGGAAATTCAAGGAAATTCAAGGATATGGCAAGGAAATTAAAGCAAATGGCGAGGAAATTCAAGGAAATTCAAAGAAATTCAAGGAAATGGCAAGGAAATTCAAGGCAATGGCAAGGAAATTAAAGGAAATTCAAGGAAATTCGAGGAAATGGCAAGAAAATTTAAGGAAATTCAAGGAAATGGCAAGGAAATTCAAGGAAATTCAAGGAAATGGCAAGGCAAGGAAAGGAAATTCAAGGAAATGGAAAGAAAATTCAAGGAAATTCAAGGAAATTCAGGGAAATTCAAGGAAATTCAAGGAAATGGGAAGGAAATTCAAGGAAATTCAGGGAAATGGAAGGCAAGGAAGGAAAATTAAATGAAATGGAAAGGAAATTGAAGGAAATTCAAGGCAATGGAAAGGAAATTAAAGGAAGGTCAAAGAAATTCAAGGAAATGGCAAGAAAATTCAAGGAATGGCAAGGAAATTCAAGGATATTCAAGGAAATGGCAAGGAAATTAAAGGAAATACAAGGAAATTCAAGGAAATGGCAAGAAAATTTAAGGAAATTCAAGGAAATGGCAAGAAAATTCAAGGAAATTCAAGGAAATGACAAGGAAATTCAAGGAAATCTAAGGTAATGGCAAGTTAAGGCAAAGAAATTCAAGGAAATGGCAAGGAAATGGCAAGGAAATTCAAGGAAATTCAAGGAAATCGCAAGGAAATTCAAGGAAATGACAAGGAAATTCAAGGAAATTCAAGGAAATTCAAGGAAATCGCAAGGAAATTCAAGGAAATGACAAGGAAATTCAAGGAAATTCAAGGAAATGGCAAGGAAATTCAAGGAAATTGCAAGGAAATTCAAGGAAATTCAGGTAAATTCAAGGAAATGGCAAGGAAATTCAAGGAAATTCAAAAAAATGGAAGGAAATTCAAGGAAATTCAAGGAAATTCAAGGATATGGCAAGGAAATTAAAGCAAATGGCGAGGAAATTCAAGGAAATTCAAAGAAATTCAAGGAAATGGCAAGGAAATTCAAGGCAATGGCAAGGAAATTAAAGGAAATTCAAGGAAATTCGAGGAAATGGCAAGAAAATTTAAGGAAATTCAAGGAAATGGCAAGGAAATTCAAGGAAATTCAAGGAAATGGCAAGGCAAGGAGAGGAAATTCAAAGAAACGGCAAGGAAATGGCAAGAAAATTCAAGGAAATTCAAGGAAATGACAAGGAAATTCAAGGAAATCTAAGGTAATGGCAAGTTAAGGCAAAGAAATTCAAGGAAATGGCAAGGAAATGGCAAGGAAATTCAAGGAAATTCAAGGAAATCGCAAGGAAATTCAAGGAAATGACAAGGAAATTCAAGGAAATTCAAGGAAATTCAAGGAAATCGCAAGGAAATTCAAGGAAATGACAAGGAAATTCAAGGAAATTCAAGGAAATGGCAAGGAAATTCAAGGAAATTGCAAGGAAATTCAAGGAAATTCAGGTAAATTCAAGGAAATGGCAAGGAAATTCAAGGAAATTCAAAAAAATGGAAGGAAATTCAAGGAAATTCAAGGAAATTCAAGGATATGGCAAGGAAATTAAAGCAAATGGCGAGGAAATTCAAGGAAATTCAAAGAAATTCAAGGAAATGGCAAGGAAATTCAAGGCAATGGCAAGGAAATTAAAGGAAATTCAAGGAAATTCGAGGAAATGGCAAGAAAATTTAAGGAAATTCAAGGAAATGGCAAGGAAATTCAAGGAAATTCAAGGAAATGGCAAGGCAAGGAAAGGAAATTCAAGGAAATGGAAAGAAAATTCAAGGAAATTCAAGGAAATTCAAGGAAATGGCAAGGAAATTCAGGGAAATTCAAGGAAATTCAAGGAAATGGGAAGGAAATTCAAGGAAATTCAGGGAAATGGAAGGCAAGGAAGGAAAATTAAATGAAATGGAAAGGAAATTGAAGGAAATTCAAGGCAATGGAAAGGAAATTAAAGGAAGGTCAAAGAAATTCAAGGAAATGGCAAGAAAATTCAAGGAATGGCAAGGAAATTCAAGGAAATTCAAGGCAATGGCAAGGAAATTAAAGGAAATACAAGGAAATTCAAGGAAATGGAAGGAAATTCAAGGAAATGGCAAGGAAATTCAAGGAAATGGCAAATAAATTCGAGGAAATGGCAAGGCAAGGCAAAGAAATTCAAGGAAATGTCAAGGAAATGGCAAGGAAATTGAAGGAAATTCAAGGAAATGGCAAGTCAAGGAAAGGAAATTCAAGGAAATTCAAGGAAATTCAAGGAAATGGGAAGGAAATTCAAGGAAATTCAAGGAAATGGCAAGGAAATGGCTAGGAAATTCAAGGAAATTCAAGGAAAGGGCAAGGAAATTAAAGGAAATACAAGGAAATTCAAGGAAATGGCAAGAAAATTTAAGGAAATTCAAGGAAATGGCAAGGAAATTCAAGGAAATTCAAGGAAATGGCAAGGAAATTCAAGGAAATTCAGGTAAATTCAAGGAAATGGCAAGGAAATTCAAGGAAATTCAAAAAAATGGAAGGAAATTCAAGGAAATTCAAGGATATGGCAAGGAAATTAAAGCAAATGGCGAGGAAATTCAAGGAAATTCAAAGAAATTCAAGGAAATGGCAAGGAAATTCAAGGCAATGGCAAGGAAATTAAAGGAAATTCAAGGAAATTCGAGGAAATGGCAAGAAAATTTAAGGAAATTCAAGGAAATGGCAAGGAAATTCAAGGAAATTCAAGGAAATGGCAAGGCAAGGAAAGGAAATTCAAGGAAATGGAAAGAAAATTCAAGGAAATTCAAGGAAATTCAAGGAAATGGCAAGGAAATTCAGGGAAATTCAAGGAAATTCAAGGAAATGGGAAGGAAATTCAAGGAAATTCAGGGAAATGGAAGGCAAGGAAGGAAAATTAAATGAAATGGAAAGGAAATTGAAGGAAATTCAAGGCAATGGAAAGGAAATTAAAGGAAGGTCAAAGAAATTCAAGGACATGGCAAGAAAATTCAAGGAATGGCAAGGAAATTCAAGGATATTCAAGGAAATGGCAAGGAAATTAAAGGAAATACAAGGAAATTCAAGGAAATGGCAAGAAAATTTAAGGAAATTCAAGGAAATGGCAAGAAAATTCAAGGAAATTCAAGGAAATGACAAGGAAATTCAAGGAAATCTAAGGTAATGGCAAGTTAAGGCAAAGAAATTCAAGGAAATGGCAAGGAAATGGCAAGGAAATTCAAGGAAATTCAAGGAAATCGCAAGGAAATTCAAGGAAATGACAAGGAAATTCAAGGAAATTCAAGGAAATTCAAGGAAATCGCAAGGAAATTCAAGGAAATGACAAGGAAATTCAAGGAAATTCAAGGAAATGGCAAGGAAATTCAAGGAAATTGCAAGGAAATTCAAGGAAATTCAGGTAAATTCAAGGAAATGGCAAGGAAATTCAAGGAAATTCAAAAAAATGGAAGGAAATTCAAGGAAATTCAAGGAAATTCAAGGATATGGCAAGGAAATTAAAGCAAATGGCGAGGAAATTCAAGGAAATTCAAAGAAATTCAAGGAAATGGCAAGGAAATTCAAGGCAATGGCAAGGAAATTAAAGGAAATTCAAGGAAATTCGAGGAAATGGCAAGAAAATTTAAGGAAATTCAAGGAAATGGCAAGGAAATTCAAGGAAATTCAAGGAAATGGCAAGGCAAGGCAAGGAAATTCAAGGAAATGGAAAGAAAATTCAAGGAAATTCAAGGAAATTCAAGGAAATGGCAAGGAAATTCAGGGAAATTCAAGGAAATTCAAGGAAATGGGAAGGAAATTCAAGGAAATTCAGGGAAATGGAAGGCAAGGAAGGAAAATTAAATGAAATGGAAAGGAAATTGAAGGAAATTCAAGGCAATGGAAAGGAAATTAAAGGAAGGTCAAAGAAATTCAAGGAAATGGCAAGAAAATTCAAGGAATGGCAAGGAAATTCAAGGAAATTCAAGGCAATGGCAAGGAAATTAAAGGAAATACAAGGAAATTCAAGGAAATGGAAGGAAATTCAAGGAAATGGCAAGGAAATTCAAGGAAATGGCAAATAAATTCGAGGAAATGGCAAGGCAAGGCAAAGAAATTCAAGGAAATGTCAAGGAAATGGCAAGGAAATTGAAGGAAATTCAAGGAAATGGCAAGTCAAGGAAAGGAAATTCAAGGAAATTCAAGGAAATTCAAGGAAATGGGAAGGAAATTCAAGGAAATTCAAGGAAATGGCAAGGAAATGGCTAGGAAATTCAAGGAAATTCAAGGAAAGGGCAAGGAAATTAAAGGAAATACAAGGAAATTCAAGGAAATGGCAAGAAAATTTAAGGAAATTCAAGGAAATGGCAAGGAAATTCAAGGAAATTCAAGGAAATGGCAAGGAAATTCAAGGAAATTCAGGTAAATTCAAGGAAATGGCAAGGAAATTCAAGGAAATTCAAAAAAATGGAAGGAAATTCAAGGAAATTCAAGGAAATTCAAGGATATGGCAAGGAAATTAAAGCAAATGGCGAGGAAATTCAAGGAAATTCAAAGAAATTCAAGGAAATGGCAAGGAAATTCAAGGCAATGGCAAGGAAATTAAAGGAAATTCAAGGAAATTCGAGGAAATGGCAAGAAAATTTAAGGAAATTCAAGGAAATGGCAAGGAAATTCAAGGAAATTCAAGGAAATGGCAAGGCAAGGAAAGGAAATTCAAGGAAATGGAAAGAAAATTCAAGGAAATTCAAGGAAATTCAGGGAAATTCAAGGAAATTCAAGGAAATGGGAAGGAAATTCAAGGAAATTCAGGGAAATGGAAGGCAAGGAAGGAAAATTTAATGAAATGGAAAGGAAATTGAAGGAAATTCAAGGCAATGGAAAGGAAATTAAAGGAAGGTCAAAGAAATTCAAGGACATGGCAAGAAAATTCAAGGAATGGCAAGGAAATTCAAGGATATTCAAGGAAATGGCAAGGAAATTAAAGGAAATACAAGGAAATTCAAGGAAATGGCAAGAAAATTTAAGGAAATTCAAGGAAATGGCAAGAAAATTCAAGGAAATTCAAGGAAATGACAAGGAAATTCAAGGAAATCTAAGGTAATGGCAAGTTAAGGCAAAGAAATTCAAGGAAATGGCAAGGAAATGGCAAGGAAATTCAAGGAAATTCAAGGAAATCGCAAGGAAATTCAAGGAAATGACAAGGAAATTCAAGGAAATTCAAGGAAATTCAAGGAAATCGCAAGGAAATTCAAGGAAATGACAAGGAAATTCAAGGAAATTCAAGGAAATGGCAAGGAAATTCAAGGAAATTGGAAGGAAATTCAAGGAAATTCAGGTAAATTCAAGGAAATGGCAAGGAAATTCAAGGAAATTCAAAAAAATGGAAGGAAATTCAAGGAAATTCAAGGAAATTCAAGGATATGGCAAGGAAATTAAAGCAAATGGCGAGGAAATTCAAGGAAATTCAAAGAAATTCAAGGAAATGGCAAGGAAATTCAAGGCAATGGCAAGGAAATTAAAGGAAATTCAAGGAAATTCGAGGAAATGGCAAGAAAATTTAAGGAAATTCAAGGAAATGGCAAGGAAATTCAAGGAAATTCAAGGAAATGGCAAGGCAAGGAAAGGAAATTCAAGGAAATGGAAAGAAAATTCAAGGAAATTCAAGGAAATTCAAGGAAATGGCAAGGAAATTCAGGGAAATTCAAGGAAATTCAAGGAAATGGGAAGGAAATTCAAGGAAATTCAGGGAAATGGAAGGCAAGGAAGGAAAATTAAATGAAATGGAAAGGAAATTGAAGGAAATTCAAGGCAATGGAAAGGAAATTAAAGGAAGGTCAAAGAAATTCAAGGAAATGGCAAGAAAATTCAAGGAATGGCAAGGAAATTCAAGGAAATTCAAGGCAATGGCAAGGAAATTAAAGGAAATACAAGGAAATTCAAGGAAATGGAAGGAAATTCAAGGAAATGGCAAGGAAATTCAAGGAAATGGCAAATAAATTCGAGGAAATGGCAAGGCAAGGCAAAGAAATTCAAGGAAATGTCAAGGAAATGGCAAGGAAATTGAAGGAAATTCAAGGAAATGGCAAGTCAAGGAAAGGAAATTCAAGGAAATTCAAGGAAATTCAAGGAAATGGGAAGGAAATTCAAGGAAATTCAAGGAAATGGCAAGGAAATGGCTAGGAAATTCAAGGAAATTCAAGGAAAGGGCAAGGAAATTAAAGGAAATACAAGGAAATTCAAGGAAATGGCAAGAAAATTTAAGGAAATTCAAGGAAATGGCAAGGAAATTCAAGGAAATTCAAGGAAATGGCAAGGAAATTCAAGGAAATTCAGGTAAATTCAAGGAAATGGCAAGGAAATTCAAGGAAATTCAAAAAAATGGAAGGAAATTCAAGGAAATTCAAGGAAATTCAAGGATATGGCAAGGAAATTAAAGCAAATGGCGAGGAAATTCAAGGAAATTCAAAGAAATTCAAGGAAATGGCAAGGAAATTCAAGGCAATGGCAAGGAAATTAAAGGAAATTCAAGGAAATTCGAGGAAATGGCAAGAAAATTTAAGGAAATTCAAGGAAATGGCAAGGAAATTCAAGGAAATTCAAGGAAATGGCAAGGCAAGGAAAGGAAATTCAAGGAAATGGAAAGAAAATTCAAGGAAATTCAAGGAAATTCAAGGAAATGGCAAGGAAATTCAGGGAAATTCAAGGAAATTCAAGGAAATGGGAAGGAAATTCAAGGAAATTCAGGGAAATGGAAGGCAAGGAAGGAAAATTAAATGAAATGGAAAGGAAATTGAAGGAAATTCAAGGCAATGGAAAGGAAATTAAAGGAAGGTCAAAGAAATTCAAGGAAATGGCAAGAAAATTCAAGGAATGGCAAGGAAATTCAAGGAAATTCAAGGCAATGGCAAGGAAATTAAAGGAAATACAAGGAAATTCAAGGAAATGGAAGGAAATTCAAGGAAATGACAAGGAAATTCAAGGAAATTCAAGGAAATTCAAGGAAATCGCAAGGAAATTCAAGGAAATGACAAGGAAATTCAAGGAAATTCAAGGAAATGGCAAGGAAATTCAAGGAAATTGCAAGGAAATTCAAGGAAATTCAGGTAAATTCAAGGAAATGGCAAGGAAATTCAAGGAAATTCAAAAAAATGGAAGGAAATTCAAGGAAATTCAAGGAAATTCAAGGATATGGCAAGGAAATTAAAGCAAATGGCGAGGAAATTCAAGGAAATTCAAAGAAATTCAAGGAAATGGCAAGGAAATTCAAGGCAATGGCAAGGAAATTAAAGGAAATTCAAGGAAATTCGAGGAAATGGCAAGAAAATTTAAGGAAATTCAAGGAAATGGCAAGGAAATTCAAGGAAATTCAAGGAAATGGCAAGGCAAGGAAAGGAAATTCAAGGAAATGGAAAGAAAATTCAAGGAAATTCAAGGAAATTCAAGGAAATGGCAAGGAAATTCAGGGAAATTCAAGGAAATTCAAGGAAATGGGAAGGAAATTCAAGGAAATTCAGGGAAATGGAAGGCAAGGAAGGAAAATTAAATGAAATGGAAAGGAAATTGAAGGAAATTCAAGGCAATGGAAAGGAAATTAAAGGAAGGTCAAAGAAATTCAAGGAAATGGCAAGAAAATTCAAGGAATGGCAAGGAAATTCAAGGAAATTCAAGGCAATGGCAAGGAAATTAAAGGAAATACAAGGAAATTCAAGGAAATGGAAGGAAATTCAAGGAAATGGCAAGGAAATTCAAGGAAATGGCAAATAAATTCGAGGAAATGGCAAGGCAAGGCAAAGAAATTAAAGGAAATGTCAAGGAAATGGCAAGGAAATTGAAGGAAATTCAAGGAAATGGCAAGTCAAGGAAAGGAAATTCAAGGAAATTCAAGGAAATTCAAGGAAATGGGAAGGAAATTCAAGGAAATTCAAGGAAATGGCAAGGAAATGGCTAGGAAATTCAAGGAAATTCAAGGAAAGGGCAAGGAAATTAAAGGAAATACAAGGAAATTCAAGGAAATGGCAAGAAAATTTAAGGAAATTCAAGGAAATGGCAAGGAAATGGCAAGGAAATTCAAGGCAATGGCAAGGAAATTAAAGGAAATTCAAGGAAATTCGAGGAAATGGCAAGAAAATTTAAGGAAATTCAAGGAAATGGCAAGGAAATTCAAGGAAATTCAAGGAAATGGCAAGGCAAGGAAAGGAAATTCAAGGAAATGGAAAGAAAATTCAAGGAAATTCAAGGAAATTCAGGGAAATTCAAGGAAATTCAAGGAAATGGGAAGGAAATTCAAGGAAATTCAGGGAAATGGAAGGCAAGGAAGGAAAATTAAATGAAATGGAAAGGAAATTGAAGGAAATTCAAGGCAATGGAAAGGAAATTAAAGGAAGGTCAAAGAAATTCAAGGAAATGGCAAGAAAATTCAAGGAAATTCAAGGAAATCGCAAGGAAATTCAAGGAAATGACAAGGAAATTCAAGGAAATTCAAGGAAATTCAAGGAAATGGCAAGGAAATTCAAGGAAATTGCAAGGAAATTCAAGGAAATTCAGGTAAATTCAAGGAAATGGCAAGGAAATTCAAGGAAATTCAAAAAAATGGAAGGAAATTCAAGGAAATTCAAGGAAATTCAAGGATATGGCAAGGAAATTAAAGCAAATGGCGAGGAAATTCAAGGAAATTCAAAGAAATTCAAGGAAATGGCAAGGAAATTCAAGGCAATGGCAAGGAACTTAAAGGAAATTCAAGGAAATGGGAAGGAAATTCAAGGAAATTCAAGGAAATGGCAAGGAAATGGCTAGGAAATTCAAGGAAATTCAAGGAAAGGGCAAGGAAATTAAAGGAAATACAAGGAAATTCAAGGAAATGGCAAGAAAATTTAAGGAAATTCAAGGAAATGGCAAGGAAATTCAAGGAAATTCAAGGAAATGGCAAGGAAATTCAAGGAAATTCAGGTAAATTCAAGGAAATGGCAAGGAAATTCAAGGAAATTCAAAAAAATGGAAGGAAATTCAAGGAAATTCAAGGAAATTCAAGGATATGGCAAGGAAATTAAAGCAAATGGCGAGGAAATTCAAGGAAATTCAAAGAAATTCAAGGAAATGGCAAGGAAATTCAAGGCAATGGCAAGGAAATTAAAGGAAATTCAAGGAAATTCGAGGAAATGGCAAGAAAATTTAAGGAAATTCAAGGAAATGGCAAGGAAATTCAAGGAAATTCAAGGAAATGGCAAGGCAAGGAAAGGAAATTCAAGGAAATGGAAAGAAAATTCAAGGAAATTCAAGGAAATTCAAGGAAATGGCAAGGAAATTCAGGGAAATTCAAGGAAATTCAAGGAAATGGGAAGGAAATTCAAGGAAATTCAGGGAAATGGAAGGCAAGGAAGGAAAATTAAATGAAATGGAAAGGAAATTGAAGGAAATTCAAGGCAATGGAAAGGAAATTAAAGGAAGGTCAAAGAAATTCAAGGAAATGGCAAGAAAATTCAAGGAATGGCAAGGAAATTCAAGGAAATTCAAGGCAATGGCAAGGAAATTAAAGGAAATACAAGGAAATTCAAGGAAATGGAAGGAAATTCAAGGAAATGACAAGGAAATTCAAGGAAATTCAAGGAAATTCAAGGAAATCGCAAGGAAATTCAAGGAAATGACAAGGAAATTCAAGGAAATTCAAGGAAATGGCAAGGAAATTCAAGGAAATTGCAAGGAAATTCAAGGAAATTCAGGTAAATTCAAGGAAATGGCAAGGAAATTCAAGGAAATTCAAAAAAATGGAAGGAAATTCAAGGAAATTCAAGGAAATTCAAGGATATGGCAAGGAAATTAAAGCAAATGGCGAGGAAATTCAAGGAAATTCAAAGAAATTCAAGGAAATGGCAAGGAAATTCAAGGCAATGGCAAGGAAATTAAAGGAAATTCAAGGAAATTCGAGGAAATGGCAAGAAAATTTAAGGAAATTCAAGGAAATGGCAAGGAAATTCAAGGAAATTCAAGGAAATGGCAAGGCAAGGAAAGGAAATTCAAGGAAATGGAAAGAAAATTCAAGGAAATTCAAGGAAATTCAAGGAAATGGCAAGGAAATTCAGGGAAATTCAAGGAAATTCAAGGAAATGGGAAGGAAATTCAAGGAAATTCAGGGAAATGGAAGGCAAGGAAGGAAAATTAAATGAAATGGAAAGGAAATTGAAGGAAATTCAAGGCAATGGAAAGGAAATTAAAGGAAGGTCAAAGAAATTCAAGGAAATGGCAAGAAAATTCAAGGAATGGCAAGGAAATTCAAGGAAATTCAAGGCAATGGCAAGGAAATTAAAGGAAATACAAGGAAATTCAAGGAAATGGAAGGAAATTCAAGGAAATGGCAAGGAAATTCAAGGAAATGGCAAATAAATTCGAGGAAATGGCAAGGCAAGGCAAAGAAATTAAAGGAAATGTCAAGGAAATGGCAAGGAAATTGAAGGAAATTCAAGGAAATGGCAAGTCAAGGAAAGGAAATTCAAGGAAATTCAAGGAAATTCAAGGAAATGGGAAGGAAATTCAAGGAAATTCAAGGAAATGGCAAGGAAATGGCTAGGAAATTCAAGGAAATTCAAGGAAAGGGCAAGGAAATTAAAGGAAATACAAGGAAATTCAAGGAAATGGCAAGAAAATTTAAGGAAATTCAAGGAAATGGCAAGGAAATGGCAAGGAAATTCAAGGCAATGGCAAGGAAATTAAAGGAAATTCAAGGAAATTCGAGGAAATGGCAAGAAAATTTAAGGAAATTCAAGGAAATGGCAAGGAAATTCAAGGAAATTCAAGGAAATGGCAAGGCAAGGAAAGGAAATTCAAGGAAATGGAAAGAAAATTCAAGGAAATTCAAGGAAATTCAGGGAAATTCAAGGAAATTCAAGGAAATGGGAAGGAAATTCAAGGAAATTCAGGGAAATGGAAGGCAAGGAAGGAAAATTAAATGAAATGGAAAGGAAATTGAAGGAAATTCAAGGCAATGGAAAGGAAATTAAAGGAAGGTCAAAGAAATTCAAGGAAATGGCAAGAAAATTCAAGGAAATTCAAGGAAATCGCAAGGAAATTCAAGGAAATGACAAGGAAATTCAAGGAAATTCAAGGAAATTCAAGGAAATGGCAAGGAAATTCAAGGAAATTGCAAGGAAATTCAAGGAAATTCAGGTAAATTCAAGGAAATGGCAAGGAAATTCAAGGAAATTCAAAAAAATGGAAGGAAATTCAAGGAAATTCAAGGAAATTCAAGGATATGGCAAGGAAATTAAAGCAAATGGCGAGGAAATTCAAGGAAATTCAAAGAAATTCAAGGAAATGGCAAGGAAATTCAAGGCAATGGCAAGGAACTTAAAGGAAATTCAAGGAAATTCGAGGAAATGGCAAGAAAATTTAAGGAAATTCAAGGAAATGGCAAGGAAATTCAAGGAAATTCAAGGAAATGGCAAGGCAAGGCAGGGAAATTCAAGGAAATGGAAAGAAAATTCAAGGAAATTCAAGGAAATTCAAGGAAATGGCAAGGAAATTCAGGGAAATTCAAGGAAATTCAAGGAAATGGGAAGGAAATTCAAGGAAATTCAGGGAAATGGAAGGCAAGGAAGGAAAATTAAATGAAATGGAAAGGAAATTGAAGGAAATTCAAGGCAATGGAAAGGAAATTAAAGGAAGGTCAAAGAAATTCAAGGAAATGGCAAGAAAATTCAAGGAATGGCAAGGAAATTCAAGGAAATTCAAGGCAATGGCAAGGAAATTAAAGGAAATACAAGGAAATTCAAGGAAATGGCAAGGAAATGGCTAGGAAATTCAAGGAAATTCAAGGAAAGGGCAAGGAAATTAAAGGAAATACAAGGAAATTCAAGGAAATGGCAAGAAAATTTAAGGAAATTCAAGGAAATGGCAAGGAAATTCAAGGAAATTCAAGGAAATGGCAAGGCAAGGAAAGGAAATTCAAAGAAACGGCAAGGAAATGGCAAGAAAATTCAAGGAAATTCAAGGAAATGACAAGGAAATTCAAGGAAATCTAACGTAATGGCAAGGTAAGGCAAAGAAATTCAAGGAAATGGCAAGGAAATGGCAAGGAAATTCAAGGAAATTCAAGGAAATCGCAAGGAAATTCAAGGAAATGACAAGGAAATTCAAGGAAATTCAAGGAAATTCAAGGAAATCGCAAGGAAATTCAAGGAAATGACAAGGAAATTCAAGGAAATTCAAGGAAATTCAAGGAAATTCAAGGAAATGGCAAGGAAATACAAGGAAATGGCAAGGAAATTCAAGGAAATTCAGGTAAATTCAAGGAAATGGCAAGGAAATTCAAGGAAATTCAAAAAAATTGAAGGAAATTCAAGGAAATTCAAGGAAATTCAAGGAGATGGCAAGGAAATTAAAGCAAATGGCGAGGAAATTCAAGGAAATTCAAAGAAATTCAAGGAAATGGCAAGGAAATTCAAGGAAATGGCAAGGAAATTAAAGGAAATTCAAGGAAATTCGAGGAAATGGCAAGAAAATTTAAGGAAATTCAAGGAAATGGCAAGGAAATTCAAGGAAATTCAAGGAAATGGCAAGGCAAGGCAAGGAAATTCAAGGAAATGGAAAGAAAATTCAAGGAAATGGCAAGGAAATTCAAGGAAATGGCAAATAAATTCGAGGAAATGGCAAGGCAAGGCAAAGAAATTCAAGGAAATGTCAAGGAAATGGCAAGGAAATTGAAGGAAATTCAAGGAAATGGCAAGTCAAGGAAAGGAAATTCAAGGAAATTCAAGGAAATGGGAAGGAAATTCAAGGAAATTCAAGGAAATGGCAAGGAAATGGCAAGTCAAGGAAAGGAAATTCAAGGAAATTCAAGGAAATGGGAAGGAAATTCAAGGAAATTCAAGGAAATGGCAAGGAAATGGCTAGGAAATTCAAGGAAATTCAAGGAAAGGGCAAGGAAATTAAAGGAAATACAAGGAAATTCAAGGAAATGGCAAGAAAATTTAAGGAAATTCAAGGAAATGGCAAGGAAATTCAAGGAAATTCAAGGAAATGGCAAGGAAATTCAAGGAAATTCAGGTAAATTCAAGGAAATGGCAAGGAAATTCAAGGAAATTCAAAAAAATGGAAGGAAATTCAAGGAAATTCAAGGAAATTCAAGGATATGGCAAGGAAATTAAAGCAAATGGCGAGGAAATTCAAGGAAATTCAAAGAAATTCAAGGAAATGGCAAGGAAATTCAAGGCAATGGCAAGGAAATTAAAGGAAATTCAAGGAAATGGGAAGGAAATTCAAGGAAATTCAAGGAAATGGCAAGGAAATGGCTAGGAAATTCAAGGAAATTCAAGGAAAGGGCAAGGAAATTAAAGGAAATACAAGGAAATTCAAGGAAATGGCAAGAAAATTTAAGGAAATTCAAGGAAATGGCAAGGAAATTCAAGGAAATTCAAGGAAATGGCAAGGAAATTCAAGGAAATTCAGGTAAATTCAAGGAAATGGCAAGGAAATTCAAGGAAATTCAAAAAAATGGAAGGAAATTCAAGGAAATTCAAGGAAATTCAAGGATATGGCAAGGAAATTAAAGCAAATGGCGAGGAAATTCAAGGAAATTCAAAGAAATTCAAGGAAATGGCAAGGAAATTCAAGGCAATGGCAAGGAAATTAAAGGAAATTCAAGGAAATTCGAGGAAATGGCAAGAAAATTTAAGGAAATTCAAGGAAATGGCAAGGAAATTCAAGGAAATTCAAGGAAATGGCAAGGCAAGGAAAGGAAATTCAAGGAAATGGAAAGAAAATTCAAGGAAATTCAAGGAAATTCAAGGAAATTCAAGGAAATTCAAGGAAATGGGAAGGAAATTCAAGGAAATTCAGGGAAATGGAAGGCAAGGAAGGAAAATTAAATGAAATGGAAAGGAAATTGAAGGAAATTCAAGGCAATGGAAAGGAAATTAAAGGAAGGTCAAAGAAATTCAAGGAAATGGCAAGAAAATTCAAGGAATGGCAAGGAAATTCAAGGATATTCAAGGAAATGGCAAGGAAATTAAAGGAAATACAAGGAAATTCAAGGAAATGGCAAGAAAATTTAAGGAAATTCAAGGAAATGGCAAGGAAATTCAAGGAAATTCAAGGAAATGGCAAGGCAAGGAGAGGAAATTCAAAGAAACGGCAAGGAAATGGCAAGAAAATTCAAGGAAATTCAAGGAAATGACAAGGAAATTCAAGGAAATCTAAGGTAATGGCAAGTTAAGGCAAAGAAATTCAAGGAAATGGCAAGGAAATGGCAAGGAAATTCAAGGAAATTCAAGGAAATCGCAAGGAAATTCAAGGAAATGACAAGGAAATTCAAGGAAATTCAAGGAAATTCAAGGAAATCGCAAGGAAATTCAAGGAAATGACAAGGAAATTCAAGGAAATTCAAGGAAATTCAAGGAAATGGCAAGGAAATTCAAGGAAATTGCAAGGAAATTCAAGGAAATTCAGGTAAATTCAAGGAAATGGCAAGGAAATTCAAGGAAATTCAAAAAAATGGAAGGAAATTCAAGGAAATTCAAGGAAATTCAAGGATATGGCAAGGAAATTAAAGCAAATGGCGAGGAAATTCAAGGAAATTCAAAGAAATTCAAGGAAATGGCAAGGAAATTCAAGGCAATGGCAAGGAACTTAAAGGAAATTCAAGGAAATTCGAGGAAATGGCAAGAAAATTTAAGGAAATTCAAGGAAATGGCAAGGAAATTCAAGGAAATTCAAGGAAATGGCAAGGCAAGGCAAGGAAATTCAAGGAAATGGAAAGAAAATTCAAGGAAATTCAAGGAAATTCAAGGAAATGGCAAGGAAATTCAGGGAAATTCAAGGAAATTCAAGGAAATGGGAAGGAAATTCAAGGAAATTCAGGGAAATGGAAGGCAAGGAAGGAAAATTAAATGAAATGGAAAGGAAATTGAAGGAAATTCAAGGCAATGGAAAGGAAATTAAAGGAAGGTCAAAGAAATTCAAGGAAATGGCAAGAAAATTCAAGGAATGGCAAGGAAATTCAAGGAAATTCAAGGCAATGGCAAGGAAATTAAAGGAAATACAAGGAAATTCAAGGAAATGGCAAGGAAATGGCTAGGAAATTCAAGGAAATTCAAGGAAAGGGCAAGGAAATTAAAGGAAATACAAGGAAATTCAAGGAAATGGCAAGAAAATTTAAGGAAATTCAAGGAAATGGCAAGGAAATTCAAGGAAATTCAAGGAAATGGCAAGGCAAGGAAAGGAAATTCAAAGAAACGGCAAGGAAATGGCAAGAAAATTCAAGGAAATTCAAGGAAATGACAAGGAAATTCAAGGAAATCTAAGGTAATGGCAAGGTAAGGCAAAGAAATTCAAGGAAATGGCAAGGAAATGGCAAGGAAATTCAAGGAAATTCAAGGAAATCGCAAGGAAATTCAAGGAAATGACAAGGAAATTCAAGGAAATTCAAGGAAATTCAAGGAAATCGCAAGGAAATTCAAGGAAATGACAAGGAAATTCAAGGAAATTCAAGGAAATTCAAGGAAATGGCAAGGAAATTCAAGGAAATTGCAAGGAAATTCAAGGAAATTCAGGTAAATTCAAGGAAATGGCAAGGAAATTCAAGGAAATTCAAAAAAATGGAAGGAAATTCAAGGAAATTCAAGGAAATTCAAGGATATGGCAAGGAAATTAAAGCAAATGGCGAGGAAATTCAAGGAAATGGCAAGGAAATTCAAGGCAATGGCAAGGAACTTAAAGGAAATTCAAGGAAATTCGAGGAAATGGCAAGAAAATTTAAGGAAATTCAAGGAAATGGCAAGGAAATTCAAGGAAATTCAAGGAAATGGCAAGGCAAGGCAAGGAAATTCAAGGAAATGGAAAGAAAATTCAAGGAAATTCAAGGAAATTCAAGGAAATGGCAAGGAAATTCAGGGAAATTCAAGGAAATTCAAGGAAATGGGAAGGAAATTCAAGGAAATTCAGGGAAATGGAAGGCAAGGAAGGAAAATTAAATGAAATGGAAAGGAAATTGAAGGAAATTCAAGGCAATGGAAAGGAAATTAAAGGAAGGTCAAAGAAATTCAAGGACATGGCAAGAAAATTCAAGGAATGGCAAGGAAATTCAAGGAAATTCAAGGCAATGGCAAGGAAATTAAAGGAAATACAAGGAAATTCAAGGAAATGGCAAGGAAATGGCTAGGAAATTCAAGGAAATTCAAGGAAAGGGCAAGGAAATTAAAGGAAATACAAGGAAATTCAAGGAAATGGCAAGAAAATTTAAGGAAATTCAAGGAAATGGCAAGGAAATTCAAGGAAATTCAAGGAAATGGCAAGGCAAGGAAAGGAAATTCAAAGAAACGGCAAGGAAATGGCAAGAAAATTCAAGGAAATTCAAGGAAATGACAAGGAAATTCAAGGAAATCTAAGGTAATGGCAAGGTAAGGCAAAGAAATTCAAGGAAATGGCAAGGAAATGGCAAGGAAATTCAAGGAAATTCAAGGAAATCGCAAGGAAATTCAAGGAAATGACAAGGAAATTCAAGGAAATTCAAGGAAATTCAAGGAAATCGCAAGGAAATTCAAGGAAATGACAAGGAAATTCAAGGAAATTCAAGGAAATTCAAGGAAATTCAAGGAAATGGCAAGGAAATTCAAGGAAATGGCAAGGAAATTCAAGGAAATTCAGGTAAATTCAAGGAAATGGCAAGGAAATTCAAGGAAATTCAAAAAAATGGAAGGAAATTCAAGGAAATTCAAGGAAATTCAAGGAGAAGGCAAGGAAATTAAAGCAAATGGCGAGGAAATTCAAGGAAATTCAAAGAAATTCAAGGAAATGGCAAGGAAATTCAAGGCAATGGCAAGGAAATTAAAGGAAATTCAAGGAAATTCGAGGAAATGGCAAGAAAATTTAAGGAAATTCAAGGAAATGGCAAGGAAATTCAAGGAAATTCAAAAAAATTGAAGGAAATTCAAGGAAATTCAAGGAAATTCAAGGAGATGGCAAGGAAATTAAAGCAAATGGCGAGGAAATTCAAGGAAATTCAAAGAAATTCAAGGAAATGGCAAGGAAATTCAAGGCAATGGCAAGGAAATTAAAGGAAATTCAAGGAAATTCGAGGAAATGGCAAGAAAATTTAAGGAAATTCAAGGAAATGGCAAGGAAATTCAAGGAAATTCAAGGAAATGGCAAGGCAAGGAAAGGAAATTCAAGGAAATGGAAAGAAAATTCAAGGAAATGGCAAGGAAATTCAAGGAAATGGCAAATAAATTCGAGGAAATGGCAAGGCAAGGCAAAGAAATTCAAGGAAATGTCAAGGAAATGGCAAGGAAATTGAAGGAAATTCAAGGAAATGGCAAGTCAAGGAAAGGAAATTCAAGGAAATTCAAGGAAATGGGAAGGAAATTCAAGGAAATTCAAGGAAATGGCAAGGAAATGGCAAGTCAAGGAAAGGAAATTCAAGGAAATTCAAGGAAATGGGAAGGAAATTCAAGGAAATTCAAGGAAATGGCAAGGAAATGGCTAGGAAATTCAAGGAAATTCAAGGAAAGGGCAAGGAAATTAAAGGAAATACAAGGAAATTCAAGGAAATGGCAAGAAAATTTAAGGAAATTCAAGGAAATGGCAAGGAAATTCAAGGAAATTCAAGGAAATGGCAAGGCAAGGAAAGGAAATTCAAAGAAACGGCAAGGAAATGGCAAGAAAATTCAAGGAAATTCAAGGAAATGACAAGGAAATTCAAGGAAATCTAAGGTAATGGCAAGGTAAGGTAAGAAATTCAAGGAAATGGCAAGGAAATGGCAAGGAAATTCAAGGAAATTCAAGGAAATCGCAAGGAAATTCAAGGAAATGACAAGGAAATTCAAGGAAATTCAAGGAAATTCAAGGAAATCGCAAGGAAATTCAAGGAAATGACAAGGAAATTCAAGGAAATTCAAGGAAATTCAAGGAAATTCAAGGAAATGGCACGGAAATTCAAGGAAATGGCAAGGAAATTCAAGGAAATTCAGGTAAATTCAAGGAAATGGCAAGGAAATTCAAGGAAATTCAAAAAAATTGAAGGAAATTCAAGGAAATTCAAGGAAATTCAAGGAGATGGCAAGGAAATTAAAGCAAATGGCGAGGAAATTCAAGGAAATTCAAAGAAATTCAAGGAAATGGCAAGGAAATTCAAGGCAATGGCAAGGAAATTAAAGGAAATTCAAGGAAATTCGAGGAAATGGCAAGAAAATTTAAGGAAATTCAAGGAAATGGCAAGGAAATTCAAGGAAATTCAAGGAAATGGCAAGGCAAGGAAAGGAAATTCAAGGAAATGGAAAGAAAATTCAAGGAAATGGCAAGGAAATTCAAGGAAATGGCAAATAAATTCGAGGAAATGGCAAGGCAAGGCAAAGAAATTCAAGGAAATGTCAAGGAAATGGCAAGGAAATTGAAGGAAATTCAAGGAAATGGCAAGTCAAGGAAAGGAAATTCAAGGAAATTCAAGGAAATGGGAAGGAAATTCAAGGAAATTCAAGGAAATGGCAAGGAAATGGCAAGTCAAGGAAAGGAAATTCAAGGAAATTCAAGGAAATGGGAAGGAAATTCAAGGAAATTCAAGGAAATGGCAAGGAAATTAAAGGAAATACAAGGAAATTCAAGGAAATGGCAAGAAAATTTAAGGAAATTCAAGGAAATGGCAAGGAAATTCAAGGAAATTCAAGGAAATGGCAAGGCAAGGAAAGGAAATTCAAAGAAACGGCAAGGAAATAGCAAGAAAATTTAAGGAAATTCAAGGAAATGACAAGGAAATTCAAGGAAATCCAAGGCAATAGCAAAGAAATCGAAGGAAATTCAAGGAAATGGCAAGGAAATTCAAGGAAATTCAAGGCAATGGCAAGGAAATTAAAGGAAATTCAAGGAAATTCAAGGAAATGGCAAGGAAACTCAGGGAAATTCAAGGAAATTGAAGGAAATGGCAAGGAAATTCAAGGAAATGGCAAGGAAATTGCAAGAAAATCCAAGGAAATTGAAGGAAATGACAAGGAAATTCAAGGAAATGGAAGGAAATTCAACGAAATTCAAGGAAATGGCAAGGCAAGGAAAGCAATTTCAAGGAAACGGCAAGGAAATGGCAAGAAAATTCAAGGAAATTCAAGGAAATGGCAAGGAAATTCAAGGAAATTCAAGGAAATTCAAGGAAATGGCAAGGAAATTCAAGGCAATTCAAGGAAATTGCAAGGAAAGTCAAGGAAATTCAGGGAAATGGAAGGCAAGGAAAGAAAATTAAATGAAATGGAAAGGAAATTCAAGGAAATGGCAAGGAAATTCAAGTCGATGGCAAGGAAAGTAAAGGAAGGTCAAAGAAATTCAAGGAAATTCAAGGCAATGGCAAGGAAATTAAAGGAAATTCAAGGAAATTGAAGGAAATTGCAAGGAAATTTAAGGAAATTCAAGGAAATCGCAAGAAAATTCAAGGAAATTCAAGGAAATGGAAAGGCAAAGCAAGGAAATTCAAGGAAATTCAAGGAAATTTAAGGAAATGGAAAGGAAATTAAAGGATATTAAAGGAAATGGCAAGAAAATTCAAGGAAATTCAAGGAAATGGCAAGGCAAGGCAAAGAAATTCAAGGAAATGGCAAGGAAATGGCAAAGAAATGGCAAGGAAATGGCAAGGAAATGCAAGGAAATGGCAAGGAAAGTCAAGGAAATTCAAGGAAATGGAAGGCAAGGAAAGAAAATTAAATGAAATGGCAAGGAAATTCAAGGAAATTCAAGGAAATGGCAAGGCAAGGCAAGGAAATTCAAGGAAATGGCAAAAAAATGGCAAGGAAATTCAACGAAATTCAAGGAAATTGCAAGGAAATTCAAGGAAATTCAAGGCAATGGCAAGGAAATTAAAGGAAATTCAAGGAAATTCAAGGAAATGGTAAGGAAATTCAAGGAAATTCAAGGAAATCGAAAGGAAATTCAAGGAAATTGCAAGGAAATTCAAGGAAATTCAAGGCAATGGCAAGGAAATTAAAGGAAATTAAAGGACATTCAAGGAAATGGTAAGGAAATTCAAGGAAATTCAAGGAAATCGAAAGGAAATTCAAGGAAATGACAAGGAAATTCAAGGAAATTCAAGGAAATTCAAGGAAATGGCAAGGAAATTCAAGGAAATGGCAAGGAAATTCAAGGAAATGGCAAATAAATTCGAGGAAATGGCAAGGCAAGGCAAAGAAATTCAAGGAAATGGCAAGGAAATGGCAAGGAAATTCAAGGAAATTCAAGGAAATCGCAAGGAAATTCAAGAAAATGACAAGGAAATTCAAGGAAATTCAAGGAAATGGCAAGGAAATTCAAGGAAATGGCAAGGAAATTCAAGGAAATGGCAAGGAAATTCGAGGATATTCAGGGAAATGGAAGGCAAGGAAAGAAAATTAAATGAAATGTTAAGGAAATTGAAGGAAATTTAAGGAAATGGCAAGGAAATTCAGGGAAATTCAAGGAAATTCAAGGAATTGCAAGAAAATTCACGGAAATTCAAGGAAATGGCAAGGAAATTCAAGGAAATGGCAAGGCAAGGAAAGGAAATTCAAGGAAATGGCAAGGAAATTCAAGGATATTAAAGGAAATGGAAGTCAAGGAAAAAAATTCAAGGAAATGGCAAGTAAAGTCAAGGATATTCAAGGAAATTCAAGGAGATGGCAAGGAAATTCAAGGAAATTCAAGGAAATGGCAAGGAAATTCAAGGAAATTCAAGGAAATGGAAGGAAATTCAAGAAAATTCAAAGAAATTGAAGGAAATCCAAGGAAATCCAAGGAAATTCAAGGAAATGGCAAAGAAATTCAAGAATATTCAAGGAAATTCAACAAAATGGCAGGGAAATTCAAGGAAATTCAAGGAAATGGCAAGGAAATTTAAGGAAATGGCGGGTAAATTCAAGGATATTCAAGGAAATTCAAGGAAATGGCAAGGAAATTCAAAAAAATTCAAGGAAATTCAATGAAATGGCAAGGAAATTCAAGGAAAATCAGGGCAATGGCAAAGAAATTAAAGGAAATTGAAGTCAATTCACTGAAATGGCAAGAAAATTTAAGGAAATTCAAGGAAATGGCAAGGAAATTCAAGGAAATTCAAGGAAATGGCAAGGCAGGGAAAGGAAATTCAAGGAAATGAAAGGAAATTCAGGGAAATTCAAGGAAATTTAAGGAAATGGCAAGGAAATTCAAGGATATTCAAGGAAATTCAAGGAAATGGCAAGGAAATTCAAAAAAATTCAAGGAAATTCAAGGAAATTGAAGGAAATTCAAGGAAATTCAAGGCAATGGCAAGGAAATTAAAGGAAATTCAAGGAAAATCGAGGAAATGGCAAGAAAATTTAAGGAAATTCAAGGAAATGGCAAGGAAATTCAAGGAAATTCAAGGAAATGGCAAGGCAAGGAAAGGAAATTCAAGGAAATGGAAAGGAAATTCAGGGAAATTCAAAAAAATTCAAGGAAATGGCAAGGAAATTCAGGGAAATTCATGGAAATTCAAGGAAATGGCAAGGAAATTCAAGGAAATGTCAAGGAAAGTCAAGGAAATGGCAAGGAAATTCAGGAAATTCCAGGAAATGGCAAGGAAAATCAAGGAATTTCAAGAAAATTCAAGGAAATGGCAAGGAAATGCAAAGGAAATGGAAGGAAATTCAAGAAAATTCAAGGAAATGGCAAGGAAATTCATGGAAATTCAAGGAAATGGCTAGGAAATTCAACAAAATTCAAAGAAATGGCAAGGAAATTAAAGGAAATTTAAGGAAATGGCAAGGCAAAAAAAGGAAATTCAAGGAAATTCAAGGAAATTAAAGGAAATTCAAGGAAATGACAATGAAATTCAAGGAAATTCAAGGACATGACAAGGAAATTCAAGGAAATTTAAAGAAATTCAAGGAAATGCAAGGAAATCCAAGGAAATGCAAGAAAATTCAAAGAAATTTAAGGAAATGGCAAGGCAAGGCAAGGAAATTCAAGGAAATTAAAAGAAATTCAAGGAAATGGCAAGGACATTGAAAGAAATGGCAAGGAAATTCAATGAATTTCAAGGAAATGGCAAGTCAAGGAAAGGAAATTCAAGGAAATTCAAGGAAATTCAAGGAAATGGGAAGGAAATTCAAGGAAATTCAAGGAAATGGCAAGGAAATGGCTAGGAAATTCAAGGAAATTCAAGGAAATTCAAGGAAATGGCAAGGAAATTCAAGGAAATTCAAGGAAATTCAAGGCAATGGCAAGGCAAGGAAAAGAAATTCAAGGAAATTCAAGGAAATGGCAAGGAGATTCAAGGAAATGGCAAGGAAATTCAAGGAAATTCAATGAAATGGGAAGGAAATTCAAGGAAACGGCAAGGAAATCCAAGGAAATTCAAAGCAATGGCAAGGAAATTCAAGGAAATTCAAGGAAATGGCAAGGAAATTCAAGGAAATTCAAAGCAATGGCAAGGAAATTAGAGAAAATTCAAGTCAATTCAATGAAATGGAAAGAAAATTCAAGGAACTTCAAGGCAATGGCAAGGAAATTCAAGGAAATTCATGGAAACTCAAGGAGATTCAAGGAAATTCAAGGAAATGGCAAGGCAAGGCAAGGAAATTTAAGGAAACGCCAATGAAATGGAAAGGAAATTCAAGGAAATTCAAGGAAATGGCAAGGATATTCAAGGAAATGGCAAGGAAATTCAAGGAAATGCAAGGAAATGCAAGGAAATTCAAGGAAATTCAAGGAAATGGCAACGATATTCAAGGAAATTCAAGAAATGGGAAGAAAATTCAAGGAAATGGCAAGGAAAGAAAAGGAAATTCAAGGACGTGGCAAGGAAATTCAAGGAAATTCAATGAAATTCAAGGAAATGGCAAGGAAATTCAAGGAAATGCAAGGAAATTCAAGGAAATTCAAGGATATTCAGGAAATGGCAACATTATTCAAGGAAATTCAAGGAAATTCAAGGAAATGGCAAGAAAATTCAAGGAAATGGCAAGGCAAGGCAAGGAAATTCTCAGAAATTCAAGGAAATTCAAAGAAGTGGCAAGGAAATTCAAGGATATTCAAGGAAATTCAAGGAATAGCAAGAAAATTCAAGGAAATTCAAGGAAATTCAAGGAAATGGCAAGAAAAATCAAGGAAATGGCAAGGCAAGTAAAGGAAATTCAAGGAAATTCAAGGAAATTCAAGGAAGTGGCAAGGAAATTCAAGGAAATTCAAGGACATGGCAAGGAAATTCAAGGAAATTCAACTATATGGCAAGGAAAGGAAAGGAAAATTAAGGAAATGGCAAGGAAATTCAAGGAAATTCAAGGAAATGGCAAGAAAATTAAGGGAAATTCAAGGAAATTCAAGGAATAGCAAGAAAAATCAAGGAAATTCAAGGAAATTCAATGAAATTCAATGAAATTCAAAGAAATGGCAAGGAAATTCAAGGATATTCAAGGAAATTGAAGGCAAGGAAAAAATTCAAGGAAATGGCAAGTAAATTCAAGGATATTCAAGGAAATTCAAAAAAATGGCAAGGAAATTCAAGGAAATTTAAGGAAATTCAAGGAAATTCAAGGAAATGGCAAGGAAATTCAAGGAAATTCAAGGAATTTCAAGGAAATGGCAAGAAAATTCAAGGAATTTCAAGGAAATGGCAAGGAAATTCAAGGAAATTCAAGGAAATGGCAAGGAAATTCAAGGATATTCAAGGAACTGGAAGGCAAGGAAAAAAATTCAAGGAAATGGCGAGTAAATTCAAGGATATTCAAGGAAATGGCAAGGAAATTCAAGGAAATTTAAGGACATTCAAGGAAATGGCAAGGAAATTCAAGGAAATTCAAGGACATGGACGAAATTCAAGGAAATTCAAAGATATTCAAGGAAATGGCAAGGCAAGGCAAGGAAATTCAAGGAAATGTAAAAGGAATTCAAGAAAATTCAAGGAAATTCAATGAAATGGCAGGGAAACTCAAGGAAATTCAAGAAAATTCAAAAAATGGCAAGGCAAAGAAAAGAAATTCAAGGAAGTTCAAGGAAATTCAAGGAAATGGCAAGGAAATTAAAGGAAATTCAAGGAAATGGCAAGACAAGGAAAGGAAATTCAAGGAAATGGCAAGGAAATTCTAGAATATTCAAAGCAATTCAAGGAAATTCAATAAAATTCAAGGAAATGGCAAGGAAATTCAAGGAAATTCAAGAAAATGGCGAGTAAATTCAAGGATATTCAAAGATATTCAAGGAAATTGCAAGGCAAGGCAAGGAAATTCAAAAAAATTCAAGGCAATGGCAGGGAAATTCAAGGAAATTCAAGAAAATTCAAAAAAATGGCAAGGCAAGGAAAAGAAATTCAAGGAAGTTCAAGGAAATTCAAGGAAATGGCAAGGAAATTCAAGGAAATTCAAGGAAATTCAAGGCAATGGCAAAAAAATTAAAGGAAATTCAAGTCAATTCAATGAAATGGCAAAGAAATTCAAGAAAATTCAAGGAAATTCAAGGAAATTCATGGAAATGGCAAGGCAATAAAAGGAAATTCATGGAAATGGCAATAGAATTCAAGGAAATTCAAGGAAATTGCAAGGAAATTCAAGGAAATTCAAGGAAATGGCAAGGAAAGGAAAGGAAATTCAAGGAAATGGCAAGGAAATTCAATGATATTCAAGGAAATGGAACGCAAGGAAAAAAATGCATGGAAATGGCAAGTATATTCAAGGATATTCAAGGAAATTCAAGGAAATGGCAAGGAAATTCAAGGAAATTCAATGAAATGGCAAGGAAATTCAAGGAAATTCAAGGAAATGGCAAGAAAATTCAAGGAAATGGCCAGGCAAGGAAGGAAATTCAAGGAAATTCAAGGAAATTCAAGGAAGTGTCAAGGAAATTCAAGGAAATTCAAGGAAATTCAAGGAAATGGCAAGGAAATTCAGGGAAATTCAAGGACATGGCAAGGAAATTCAAGAAAATTCAAGGAAATGGCTAGGCAAGGAAGGAAATTCAAGGAAATTCAAGGAAATTCAAGGAAATGGCAAGGAAATTAAAGGAAATTCAAGGAAATTCAAGGAAATTCAAGGAAATGGCAAGGAAATTCAGGGAAATTCAAGGAAATGGCAAGGAAATTCAAGAAAATTCAAGGAAATGGCTAGGCAAGGAAGGAAATTCAAGGAAATTCAAGGAAATTCAAGGAAGTGTCAAGGAAATTCAAGGAAATTCAAGGAAATTCAAGGAAATGGCAAGGAAATTAAGGGAAATTCAAGGAAATTCAAGGAATAGCAAGAAAATTCACGGAAATTCAAGGAAATGGCAAGGAAATTCAAGGAAATGGCAAGGCAAGGAAAGGAAATTCAAGGAAATGGCAAGGAAATTCAAGGAAATTCAAGGAAATGGAAGGAAATTCAAGAAAATTCAAAGAAATTGAAGGAAATGCAAGGAAATTCAAGGAAATGGCAAAGAAATTCAAGAATATTCAAGGAAATTCAACAAAATGGCAGGGAAATTCAAGGAAATTCAAGGAAATTCAAGGAAATGGCAAGGAAATTTAAGGAAATGGCAAGGAAATTCAAGGAAAATCAGGGCAATGGCAAAGAAATTAAAGGAAATTCAAGTCAATTCACTGAAATGGCAACAAAATTCAAGGAAATTCAAGGAAATTGAAGGAAATTCAAGGAATTTCAAGGCAATGGCAAGGAAATTAAAGGAAATTCAAGGAAATTCGACGAAATCGCAAGAAAATTTAAGGAAATTCAAGGAAATGGCAAGGAAATTCAAGGAAATTCAAGGAAATGGCAAGGCAAGGAAAGGAAATTCAAGGAAATGGAAAGGAAATTCAGGGAAATTCAAGGAAATTCAAGGAAATGGCAAGGAAATTCAGGGAAATTCATGGAAATTCAAGGAAATGGCAAGGAAATTCAAGGAAATGTCAAGGAAAGTCAAGGAAATGGCAAGGAAATTCAGGAAATTCAAGGAAATGGCAAGGAAATTCAGGAAATTCAAGGAAATGGCAAGGAAAATCAAGGAATTTCAAGGAAATTCAAGGAAATGGCAAGGAAATTACAAGGAAATGGAAGGAAATTCAAGAAAATTCAAGGAAATGGCAAGGAAATTCATGGAAATTCAAGGAAATGGCTAGGAAATTCAACGAAATTCAAAGAAATGGCTAGGAAATTCAAGGAAATTTAAGGAAATGGCAAGGCAAGGAAAGGAAATTCAAGGAAATTCAAGGAAATTAAAGGAAATTCAAGGAAATGGCAATGAAATTCAAGGAAATTCAAGGACATGACAAGGAAATTCAAGGAAATGCAAGAAAATTCAAAGAAATTTAAGGAAATGGCAAGGCAAGGCAAGGAAATTCAAGGAAATTCAAAGAAATTCAAGGAAATGGCAAGGACATTGAAAGAAATGGCAAGGAAATTCAAGGAAATGGCAAGTCAAGGAAAGGAAATTCAAGGAAATTCAAGGAAATTCAAGGAAATGGGAAGGAAATTCAAGGAAATTCAAGGAAATGGCAAGGAAATGGCAAGGAAATTCAAGGAAATTCAAGGAAATTCAAGGAAATGGCAAGGAAATTCAAGGAAATTCAAGGCAATGGCAAGGCAAGGAAAGGAAATTCAAGGAAATTCAAGGAAATTAAAGGAAAATCAAGGAAATGGCAATGAAATTCAAGGAAATTCAAGGAAATGCAAGGAAATCCAAGGAAATGCAAGAAAATTCAAAGAAATTTAAGGAAATGGCAAGGCAAGGCAAGGAAATTCAAGGAAATTCAAAGAAATTCAAGGAAATGGCAAGGACATTGAAAGAAATGGCAAGGAAATTCAATGAAATTCAAGTTAATGGCAAGTCAAGGAAAGGAAATTCAAGGAAATTCAAGGAAATTCAAGGAAATGGGAAGGAAATTCAAGGAAATTCAAGGAAATGGCAAGGAAATGGCATGGAAATTCAAGGAAATTCAAGGAAATTCAAGGAAATGGCAAGGAAATTCAAGGAAATTCAAGGCAATGGCAAGGCAAGGAAAAGAAATTCAAGGAAATTCAAGGAAATGGCAAGGATATTCAAGGAAATGGCAAGGAAATTCAAGGAAATTCAATGAAATGGGAAAGAAATTCAAGGAAATTCAAGGAAATTCAAGGAAACGGCAAGGAAATCCAAGGAAATTCAAGGAAAGGGCAAGGAAATTCAAGGAAAGGGCAAGGAAATTCAAGGAAATTCAAGGAAATGGCAAGGAAATTCAAGGAAATTCAAAGCAATGGCAAGGAAATTAGAGGAAATTCAAGTCAATTCAATGAAATGGAAAGAAAATTCAAGGAACTTCAAGGCAATGGCAAGGAAATTCAAGGATATTCAAGGAAATTCAAGGAATAGCAAGAAAATTCAAGGAAATTCAAGGAAATTCAAGGAAATGGCAAGAAAAATCAAGGAAATGGCAAGGCAAGTCAAGGAAATTCAAGGAAATTCAAGGAAATTCAAGGAAGTGGCAAGGAAATTCAAGGAAATGGCAAGGAAATTCAAGGAAATTTAAGGACATGGCAAGGAAATTTAAGGAAATTCAAGGACATGGCAAGGAAATTCAAGGAAATTCAACTATATGGCAAGGAAAGGAAAGGAAAATTAAGGAAATGGCAAGGAAATTCAAGGAAATTCAAGGAAATTCAAGGAAATTCAAGGAAATGGCAAGGAAATTCAAGGAAATTCAAGGAATTTCAAGGAAATGGCAAGGAAATTCAAGGAAATTCAAGGAAATGGCAAGGAAATTCAAGGATATTCAAGGAACTGGAAGGCAAGGAAAAAAAATTCAAGGAAATGGCGAGTAAATTCAAGGATATTCAAGGAAATGGCAAGGAAATTCAAGGAAATTTAAGGACATTCAAGGAAATGGCAAGGAAATTCAAGGAAATTCAAGGACATGGACGAAATTCAAGGAAATTCAAAGATATTCAAGGAAATGGCAAGGCAAGGCAAGGAAATTCAAGGAAATGTAAAAGAAATTCAAGAAAATTCAAGGAAATTCAATGAAATGGCAGGGAAATTCAAGGAAATTCAAGAAAATTCAAAAAATGGCAAGGCAAGGAAAAGAAATTCAAGGAAGTTCAAGGAAATTCAAGGAAATGGCAAGGAAATTCAAGGAAATTCAAGGAAATGGCAAGACAAGGAAAGGAAATTCAAGGAAATGGCAAGGAAATTCTAGGAAATTCAAAGCAATTCAAGGAAATTCAATAAATTCAAGGAAATGGCAAGGAAATTCAAGGAAATTCAAGGAAATGGCAAGGAAATTCAAGGAAATTCAAGGCAATGGCAAAGAAATTAAAGGAAATTCAAGTCAATTCAATGAAATGGCAAAGAAATTCAAGAAAATTCAAGGAAATTCAAGGAAATTCATGGAAATGGCAATAGAATTCAAGGAAATTCAAGGAAATTGCAAGGAAATTCAAGGAAATTCAAGGAAATGGCAAGGCAAGGAAAGGAAATTCAAGGAAATGGCAAGGAAATTCAATGATATTCAAGGAAATGGAACGCAAGGAAAAAAATGCATGGAAATGGCAAGTATATTCAAGGATATTCAAGGAAATTCAAGGAAATGGCAAGGAAATTCCAGGAAATTCAATGAAATGGCAAGGAAATTCAAGGAAATTCAAGGAAATTCAATGAAATGGCAAGGAAATTCTGGGAAATTCAAGGACATGGCAAGGAAATTCAAGGAAATTCAAGTAAATTCAAGGAAATGGCAAGGAAATTCAAGGAAATTCAAGGAAATCGCAAGAAAATTGAAGGAAATGGCAAGGCAAGGCAAGGAAATTCAAGGAAATTGAAGGAAATTCAAGGAAATTCAATGAACTGGCAAGGAAATTCAAGGAAATTCAAGGAAATTCAAGGAAGTGTCAAGGAAATTCAAGGAAATTCAAGGAAATTCAAGGAAATTAAAGGAAATGGCAAGGAAATTAAATGAAATTCAAGGAAATTCAAGGAATAGCAAGAAAATTCACGGAAATTCAAGGAAATGGCAAGGAAATTCAAGGAAATGGCAAGGCAAGGAAAGGAAATTCAAGGAAATGGCAAGGAAATTCAAGGATATTCAAGGAAATGGAGGCAAGGAAAAAAATTCAAGGAAATGGCAAGTAAAGTCAAGGATATTCAAGGAAATTCAAGAAGATGTCAAGGAAATTCAAGGAAATGGCAAGGAAAATTCAAGGAAATGGAAGGAAATTCAAGAAAATTCAAAGAAATTGAAGGAAATGCAAGGAAATCCAAGGAAATTCAAGGAAATGGCAAAGAAATTCAAGAAAATTATAGGAAATTCAACAAAATGGCAGGGAAATTCAAGGAAATTAAAGGAAATTCAGGGAAATGGCAAGGAAATTCAAGGAAATTCAAGGAAATTCAAGGAAATGGCAAGGAAATTAAAGGAAATTCAAGGAAATTCAAGGAAATTCAAGGAAATGGCAAGGAAATTCAGGGAAATTCAAGGACATGGCAAGGAAATTCAAGAAAATTCAAGGAAATGGCTAGGCAAGGAAGGAAATTCAAGGAAATTCAAGGAAATTCAAGGAAGTGTCAAGGAAATTCAAGGAAATTCAATGAACTGGCAAGGAAATTCAAGGAAATTCAAGGAAATTCAAGGAAGTGTCAAGGAAATTCAAGGAAATTCAAGGAAATTCAAGGAAATTCAAGGAAATGGCAAGGAAATTAAATGAAATTCAAGGAAATTCAAGGAATAGCAAGAAAATTCACGGAAATTCAAGGAAATGGCAAGGAAATTCAAGGAAATGGCAAGGCAAGGAAAGGAAATTCAAGGAAATGGCAAGGAAATTCAAGGAAATTCAAGGAAATGGAAGGAAATTCAAGAAAATTCAAAGAAATTGAAGGAAATGCAAGGAAATTCAAGGAAATGGCAAAGAAATTCAAGAATATTCAAGGAAATTCAACAAAATGGCAGGGAAATTCAAGGAAATTCAAGGAAATTCAAGGAAATGGCAAGGAAATTTAAGGAAATGGCAAGGAAATTCAAGGAAAATCAGGGCAATGGCAAAGAAATTAAAGGAAATTCAAGTCAATTCACTGAAATGGCAACAAAATTCAAGGAAATTCAAGGAAATTGAAGGAAATTCAAGGAATTTCAAGGCAATGGCAAGGAAATTAAAGGAAATTCAAGGAAATTCGACGAAATCGCAAGAAAATTTAAGGAAATTCAAGGAAATGGCAAGGAAATTCAAGGAAATTCAAGGAAATGGCAAGGCAAGGAAAGGAAATTCAAGGAAATGGAAAGGAAATTCAGGGAAATTCAAGGAAATTCAAGGAAATGGCAAGGAAATTCAGGGAAATTCATGGAAATTCAAGGAAATGGCAAGGAAATTCAAGGAAATGTCAAGGAAAGTCAAGGAAATGGCAAGGAAATTCAGGAAATTCAAGGAAATGGCAAGGAAATTCAGGAAATTCAAGGAAATGGCAAGGAAAATCAAGGAATTTCAAGGAAATTCAAGGAAATGGCAAGGAAATTACAAGGAAATGGAAGGAAATTCAAGAAAATTCAAGGAAATGGCAAGGAAATTCATGGAAATTCAAGGAAATGGCTAGGAAATTCAACGAAATTCAAAGAAATGGCTAGGAAATTCAAGGAAATTTAAGGAAATGGCAAGGCAAGGAAAGGAAATTCAAGGAAATTCAAGGAAATTAAAGGAAATTCAAGGAAATGGCAATGAAATTCAAGGAAATTCAAGGACATGACAAGGAAATTCAAGGAAATGCAAGAAAATTCAAAGAAATTTAAGGAAATGGCAAGGCAAGGCAAGGAAATTCAAGGAAATTCAAAGAAATTCAAGGAAATGGCAAGGACATTGAAAGAAATGGCAAGGAAATTCAAGGAAATGGCAAGTCAAGGAAAGGAAATTCAAGGAAATTCAATAAAAATTCAAGGAAATGGGAAGGAAATTCAAGGAAATTCAAGGAAATGGCAAGGAAATGGCAAGGAAATTCAAGGAAATTCAAGGAAATTCAAGGAAATGGCAAGGAAATTCAAGGAAATTCAAGGCAATGGCAAGGCAAGGAAAGGAAATTCAAGGAAATTCAAGGAAATTAAAGGAAATTCAAGGAAATGGCAATGAAATTCAAGGAAATTCAAGGAAATGCAAGGAAATCCAAGGAAATGCAAGAAAATTCAAAGAAATTTAAGGAAATGGCAAGGCAAGGCAAGGAAATTCAAGGAAATTCAAAGAAATTCAAGGAAATGGCAAGGACATTGAAAGAAATGGCAAGGAAATTCAATGAAATTCAAGTTAATGGCAAGTCAAGGAAAGGAAATTCAAGGAAATTCAAGGAAATTCAAGGAAATGGGAAGGAAATTCAAGGAAATTCAAGGAAATGGCAAGGAAATGGCATGGAAATTCAAGGAAATTCAAGGAAATTCAAGGAAATGGCAAGGAAATTCAAGGAAATTCAAGGCAATGGCAAGGCAAGGAAAAGAAATTCAAGGAAATTCAAGGAAATGGCAAGGATATTCAAGGAAATGGCAAGGAAATTCAAGGAAATTCAATGAAATGGGAAAGAAATTCAAGGAAATTCAAGGAAATTCAAGGAAACGGCAAGGAAATCCAAGGAAATTCAAGGAAAGGGCAAGGAAATTCAAGGAAAGGGCAAGGAAATTCAAGGAAATTCAAGGAAATGGCAAGGAAATTCAAGGAAATTCAAAGCAATGGCAAGGAAATTAGAGGAAATTCAAGTCAATTCAATGAAATGGAAAGAAAATTCAAGGAACTTCAAGGCAATGGCAAGGAAATTCAAGGAAATTAAGGGAAATTCAAGGAAATTCAAGGAAATGGCAAGGAAATTCAAGGAAATTGCAAGGAAATGACAAGGAAATGGAAGGAAATTCAAGGAAATGGCCAGGAAATTCATGGAAACTCAAGAAGATTCAAGGAAATTCAAGGAAATGGCAAGGCAAGGCAAGGAAATTTAAAGAAACGCCAATGAAATGGAAAGGAAATTCAAGGAAATTCAAGGAAATGGCAAGGATATTCAAGGAAATGGCAAGGAAATTCAAGGAAATGCAAGGAAATGCAAGGAAATTCAAGGAAATTCAAGGAAATGGCAACGATATTCAAGGAAATTCAAGAAATGGCAAGAAAATTCAAGGAAATGGCAAGGAAAGAAAAGGAAATTCAAGGACGTGGCAAGGAAATTCAAGGAAATTCAATGAAATTCAAGGAAATGGCAAGGAAATTCAAGGAAATGCAAGGAAATTCAAGGAAATTCAAGGATATTCAGGAAATGGCAACATTATTCAAGGAAATTCAAGGAAATTCAAGGAAATGGCTAGAAAATTCAAGGAAATGGCAAGGCAAGGCAAGGAAATTCTCAGAAATTCAAGGAAATTCAAAGAAGTGGCAAGGAAATTCTAGGACATTCAATGAAATTCAAAGCAATGGCAAGGAAATTCAAGGATATTCAAGGAAATTCAAGGAATAGCAAGAAAATTCAAGGAAATTCAAGGAAATTCAAGGAAATGGCAAGAAAAATCAAGGAAATGGCAAGGCAAGTCAAGGAAATTCAAGGAAATTCAAGGAAATTCAAGGAAGTGGCAAGGAAATTCAAAGAAATGGCAAGGAAATTCAAGGAAATTTAAGGACATGGCAAGGAAATTCAAGGAAATTCAAGGACATGGCAAGGAAATTCAAGGAAATTCAACTATATGGCAAGGAAAGGAAAGGAAAATTAAGGAAATGGCAAGGAAATTCAAGGAAATTCAAGGAAATTCAAGGAAATTCAAGGAAATGGCAAGGAAATTCAAGGAAATTCAAGGAATTTCAAGGAAATGGCAAGGAAATTCAAGGAAATTCAAGGAAATGGCAAGGAAATTCAAGGATATTCAAGGAACTGGAAGGCAAGGAAAAAAAATTCAAGGAAATGGCGAGTAAATTCAAGGATATTCAAGGAAATGGCAAGGAAATTCAAGGAAATTTAAGGACATTCAAGGAAATGGCAAGGAAATTCAAGGAAATTCAAGGACATGGACGAAATTCAAGGAAATTCAAAGATATTCAAGGAAATGGCAAGGCAAGGCAAGGAAATTCAAGGAAATGTAAAAGAAATTCAAGAAAATTCAAGGAAATTCAATGAAATGGCAGGGAAATTCAAGGAAATTCAAGAAAATTCAAAAAATGGCAAGGCAAGGAAAAGAAATTCAAGGAAGTTCAAGGAAATTCAAGGAAATGGCAAGGAAATTCAAGGAAATTCAAGGAAATGGCAAGACAAGGAAAGGAAATTCAAGGAAATGGCAAGGAAATTCTAGGAAATTCAAAGCAATTCAAGGAAATTCAATAAATTCAAGGAAATGGCAAGGAAATTCAAGGAAATTCAAGGAAATGGCAAGGAAATTCAAGGAAATTCAAGGCAATGGCAAAGAAATTAAAGGAAATTCAAGTCAATTCAATGAAATGGCAAAGAAATTCAAGAAAATTCAAGGAAATTCAAGGAAATTCATGGAAATGGCAATAGAATTCAAGGAAATTCAAGGAAATTGCAAGGAAATTCAAGGAAATTCAAGGAAATGGCAAGGCAAGGAAAGGAAATTCAAGGAAATGGCAAGGAAATTCAATGATATTCAAGGAAATGGAACGCAAGGAAAAAAATGCATGGAAATGGCAAGTATATTCAAGGATATTCAAGGAAATTCAAGGAAATGGCAAGGAAATTCCAGGAAATTCAATGAAATGGCAAGGAAATTCAAGGAAATTCAAGGAAATTCAATGAAATGGCAAGGAAATTCTGGGAAATTCAAGGACATGGCAAGGAAATTCAAGGAAATTCAAGTAAATTCAAGGAAATGGCAAGGAAATTCAAGGAAATTCAAGGAAATCGCAAGAAAATTGAAGGAAATGGCAAGGCAAGGCAAGGAAATTCAAGGAAATTGAAGGAAATTCAAGGAAATTCAATGAACTGGCAAGGAAATTCAAGGAAATTCAAGGAAATTCAAGGAAGTGTCAAGGAAATTCAAGGAAATTCAAGGAAATTCAAGGAAATTCAAGGAAATGGCAAGGAAATTAAATGAAATTCAAGGAAATTCAAGGAATAGCAAGAAAATTCACGGAAATTCAAGGAAATGGCAAGGAAATTCAAGGAAATGGCAAGGCAAGGAAAGGAAATTCAAGGAAATGGCAAGGAAATTCAAGGATATTCAAGGAAATGGAGGCAAGGAAAAAAATTCAAGGAAATGGCAAGTAAAGTCAAGGATATTCAAGGAAATTCAAGAAGATGTCAAGGAAATTCAAGGAAATGGCAAGGAAAATTCAAGGAAATGGAAGGAAATTCAAGAAAATTCAAAGAAATTGAAGGAAATGCAAGGAAATCCAAGGAAATTCAAGGAAATGGCAAAGAAATTCAAGAAAATTATAGGAAATTCAACAAAATGGCAGGGAAATTCAAGGAAATTAAAGGAAATTCAAGGAAATGGCAAGGAAATTTAAGGAAATGGCAAGGAAATTCAAGGAAATGGCAAGGAAATTCAAGGATATTCACGGAACTGGAAGGCAAGGGAAAAAAATTCAAGGAAATGGCGAGTAAATTCAAGGATATTCAAGGAAATGGCAAGGAAATTCAAGGAAATTTAAGGACATTCAAGGACATGGCAAGGAAATTCAAGGAAATTCAAGGACATGGACGAAATTCAAGGAAATTCAAAGATATTCAAGGAAATGGCAAGGCAAGGCAAGGAAATTCAAGGAAATGTAAAAGAAATTCATGAAAATTCAAGGAAATTCAAGGAAATGGCAGAAAAATTCAAGGAAATTCAAGAAAATTCAAAAAAATGGCAAGGCAAGGAAAAGAAATTCAAGGAAGTTCAAGGAAATTCAAGGAAATGGCAAGGAAATTCTAGGAAATTCAAAGCAATTCAAGGAAATTCAAGGAAATTCAAGGAAATGGCAAGGAAATTCAAGGAAATTCAAGGAAATTCAAGGCAATGGCAAAGAAATTAAAGGAAATTCAAGTCAATTCAATGAAATGGCAAAGAAATTCAAGAAAATTCAAGGAAATTCAAGGAAATTCATGGAAATGGCAAGGCAATAAAAGGAAATTCATGAAAATGGCAATAGAATTCAAGGAAATTCAAGGAAATTGCAAGGAAATTCAAGGAAATTCAAGGAAATGGCAAGGAAATTCAAGGAAATTCAAGGAAATGGCAAGAAAATTCAAGGAAATGGCCAGGCAAGGAAGGAAATTCAAGGAAATTCAAGGAAATTCAAGGAAGTGTCAAGGAAATTCAAGGAAATTCAAGGAAATTCAAGGAAATGGCAAGGAAATTCAGGGAAATTCAAGGACATGGCAAGGAAATTCAAGAAAATTCAAGGAAATGGCTAGGCAAGGAAGGAAATTCAAGGAAATTCAAGGAAGTGTCAAGGAAATTCAAGGAAATTCAAGGAAATTCAAGGAAATGGCAAGGAAATTAAGGGAAATTCAAGGAAATTCAAGGAATAGCAAGAAAATTCACGGAAATTCAAGGAAATGGCAAGGAAATTCAAGGAAATGGCAAGGCAAGGAAAGGAAATTCAAGGAAATGGCAAGGAAAATCAAGGATATTCAAGGAAATGGAAGGCAAGGAAAAAAAATTCAAGGAAATGGCAAGTAAAGTCAAGTATATTCAAGGAAATTCAAGGAGATGGCAAGGAAATTCAAGGAAATTCAAGGAAATGGCAAGGAAATTCAAGGAAATTCAAGGAAATGGAAGGAAATTCAAGAAAATTCAAAGAAATTGAAGGAAATGCAAGGAAATCCAAGGAAATTCAAGGAAATTCAATGCAATTCAAGGAAATGGCAATGCAAGGAAAGGAAATTCAAGGAAATTCAAAGAAATGGCAAGGAAATTCAAGGAAATTCAAAGAAATTCAAGGAAATGGCAAGGAAATTCAAGGAAATGGCATGGAAATGACAAGGAAATGGAAGGAAATTCAAGGAAATGGCAAGGAAATTCATGGAAACTCAAGGAGATTCAAGGAAATTCAAGGAAATGGCAAGGCATGGCAAGGAAATTCAAGGAAACGCCAATGAAATGGAAAGGAAATTCTAGGAAATTCAAAGAAATGGCAAAGAAATTCAAGGAATTTCAAGGAAATGGCAAGGAAAGAAAAGGAAATTCAAGAAAATGGCAAGGAAATTCAAGGATATTCAAGGAAATGGAAGGCAAGGAAAAAATTCAAGGAAATAGCAAGTAAATTCAAGGATATTCAAGGAAATTCAAGGAAATGCCCAGGCAAGGAAGGACATTCAAGGAAATTCAAGGAAGTGGCAAGGAAATTCAAGGAAATTCAAAGAATTTCAAGGAAATGGCAAGAAAATTCAAGGAAATGGCAAGGCAAGGCAAGGCAATTCTCGGAAATTCAAGGAAATTCAAGGAAGTAACAAGGAAATTCAAGGAAATTCAATGAAATTCAAAGCAATGGCAAGAAAATTAAAGGATATTCAAGAAAATTCAAGGAAATGGCAAGGAAATGGCAAGGAAATGGCAAGGAAATTCAAGGAAATTCAAGGAAATTCAAGGCAATGGCAAGGCAAGTAAAAGAAATTCAAGGAAATTCAAGGAAATGGCAACGAGATTCAAGGAAATGGCAAGGAAATTCAAGGAAATTCAATGAAATGGGAAGGAAATTCAAGGAAATTCAAGGAAATTCAAGGAAACGGCAAGGAAATCCAAGGAAATTCAAGGAAATGGCAAGGAAATTCAAGGAAATTCAAGGAAATGGCAAGGAAATTCAAGGATATTCAAGGAAATGGAGGCAAGGAAAAAAATTCAAGGAAATGGCAAGTAAAGTCAAGGATATTCAAGGAAATTCAAGAAGATGTCAAGGAAATTCAAGGAAATGGCAAGGAAAATTCAAGGAAATGGAAGGAAATTCAAGAAAATTCAAAGAAATTGAAGGAAATGCAAGGAAATCCAAGGAAATTCAAGGAAATGGCAAAGAAATTCAAGAAAATTATAGGAAATTCAACAAAATGGCAGGGAAATTCAAGGAAATTAAAGGAAATTCAAGGAAATGGCAAGGAAATTTAAGGAAATGGCAAGGAAATTCAAGGAAATGGCAAGGAAATTCAAGGATATTCACGGAACTGGAAGGCAAGGGAAAAAAATTCAAGGAAATGGCGAGTAAATTCAAGGATATTCAAGGAAATGGCAAGGAAATTCAAGGAAATTTAAGGACATTCAAGGACATGGCAAGGAAATTCAAGGAAATTCAAGGACATGGACGAAATTCAAGGAAATTCAAAGATATTCAAGGAAATGGCAAGGCAAGGCAAGGAAATTCAAGGAAATGTAAAAGAAATTCATGAAAATTCAAGGAAATTCAAGGAAATGGCAGGGAAATTCAAGGAAATTCAAGAAAATTCAAAAAAATGGCAAGGCAAGGAAAAGAAATTCAAGGAAGTTCAAGGAAATTCAAGGAAATGGCAAGGAAATTCTAGGAAATTCAAAGCAATTCAAGGAAATTCAAGGAAATTCAAGGAAATGGCAAGGAAATTCAAGGAAATTCAAGGAAATTCAAGGCAATGGCAAAGAAATTAAAGGAAATTCAAGTCAATTCAATGAAATGGCAAAGAAATTCAAGAAAATTCAAGGAAATTCAAGGAAATTCATGGAAATGGCAAGGCAATAAAAGGAAATTCATGAAAATGGCAATAGAATTCAAGGAAATTCAAGGAAATTGCAAGGAAATTCAAGGAAATTCAAGGAAATGGCAAGGAAATTCAAGGAAATTCAAGGAAATGGCAAGAAAATTCAAGGAAATGGCCAGGCAAGGAAGGAAATTCAAGGAAATTCAAGGAAATTCAAGGAAGTGTCAAGGAAATTCAAGGAAATGGCAAGGAAATTCAGGGAAATTCAAGGACATGGCAAGGAAATTCAAGAAAATTCAAGGAAATGGCTAGGCAAGGAAGGAAATTCAAGGAAATTCAAGGAAGTGTCAAGGAAATTCAAGGAAATTCAAGGAAATTCAAGGAAATGGCAAGGAAATTAAGGGAAATTCAAGGAAATTCAAGGAATAGCAAGAAAATTCACGGAAATTCAAGGAAATGGCAAGGAAATTCAAGGAAATGGCAAGGCAAGGAAAGGAAATTCAAGGAAATGGCAAGGAAAATCAAGGATATTCAAGGAAATGGAAGGCAAGGAAAAAAAATTCAAGGAAATGGCAAGTAAAGTCAAGTATATTCAAGGAAATTCAAGGAGATGGCAAGGAAATTCAAGGAAATTCAAGGAAATGGCAAGGAAATTCAAGGAAATTCAAGGAAATGGAAGGAAATTCAAGAAAATTCAAAGAAATTGAAGGAAATGCAAGGAAATCCAAGGAAATTCAAGGAAATTCAAGGAAATTCAATGCAATTCAAGGAAATGGCAATGCAAGGAAAGGAAATTCAAGGAAATTCAAAGAAATGGCAAGGAAATTCAAGGAAATTCAAAGAAATTCAAGGAAATGGCAAGGAAATTCAAGGAAATGGCATGGAAATGACAAGGAAATGGAAGGAAATTCAAGGAAATGGCAAGGAAATTCATGGAAACTCAAGGAGATTCAAGGAAATTCAAGGAAATGGCAAGGCATGGCAAGGAAATTCAAGGAAACGCCAATGAAATGGAAAGGAAATTCTAGGAAATTCAAAGAAATGGCAAAGAAATTCAAGGAATTTCAAGGAAATGGCAAGGAAAGAAAAGGAAATTCAAGAAAATGGCAAGGAAATTCAAGGATATTCAAGGAAATGGAAGGCAAGGAAAAAATTCAAGGAAATAGCAAGTAAATTCAAGGATATTCAAGGAAATTCAAGGAAATGCCCAGGCAAGGAAGGACATTCAAGGAAATTCAAGGAAGTGGCAAGGAAATTCAAGGAAATTCAAAGAATTTCAAGGAAATGGCAAGAAAATTCAAGGAAATGGCAAGGCAAGGCAAGGCAATTCTCGGAAATTCAAGGAAATTCAAGGAAGTAACAAGGAAATTCAAGGAAATTCAATGAAATTCAAAGCAATGGCAAGAAAATTAAAGGATATTCAAGAAAATTCAAGGAAATGGCAAGGAAATGGCAAGGAAATGGCAAGGAAATTCAAGGAAATTCAAGGAAATTCAAGGCAATGGCAAGGCAAGTAAAAGAAATTCAAGGAAATTCAAGGAAATGGCAACGAGATTCAAGGAAATGGCAAGGAAATTCAAGGAAATTCAATGAAATGGGAAGGAAATTCAAGGAAATTCAAGGAAATTCAAGGAAACGGCAAGGAAATCCAAGGAAATTCAAGGAAATGGCAAGGAAATTCAAGGAAATTCAAGGAAATGGCAAGGAAATTCAAGGAAATTCAAAGCAATGGCAAGGAAATTAGAGGAAATTCAAGTCAATTCAATGAAATGGAAAGAAAATTCAAGGAACTTCAAGGCAATGGCAAGGAAATTCAAGGAAATTAAGGGAAATTCAAGGAAATTCAAGGAAATGGCAAGGAAATTCCAGGAAATTGCAAGGAAATGACAAGGAAATGGAAGGAAATTCAAGGAAGTGTCAAGGAAATTCAAGGAAATTCAAGGAAATTCAAGGAAATGGCAAGGAAATTCAGGGAAATTCAAGGACATGGCAAGGAAATTCAAGAAAATTCAAGGAAATGGCTAGGCAAGGAAGGAAATTCAAGGAAATTCAAGGAAATTCAAGGAAGTGTCAAGGAAATTCAAGGAAATTCAAGGAAATTCAAGGAAATGGCAAGGAAATTAAGGGAAATTCAAGGAAATTCAAGGAATAGCAAGAAAATTCACGGAAATTCAAGGAAATGGCAAGGAAATTCAAGGAAATGGCAAGGCAAGGAAAGGAAATTCAAGGAAATGGCAAGGAAAATCAAGGATATTCAAGGAAATGGAAGGCAAGGAAAAAAAATTCAAGGAAATGGCAAGTAAAGTCAAGTATATTCAAGGAAATTCAAGGAGATGGCAAGGAAATTCAAGGAAATTCAAGGAAATGGCAAGGAAATTCAAGGAAATTCAAGGAAATGGAAGGAAATTCAAGAAAATTCAAAGAAATTGAAGGAAATGCAAGGAAATCCAAGGAAATTCAAGGAAATTCAAGGAAATTCAATGCAATTCAAGGAAATGGCAATGCAAGGAAAGGAAATTCAAGGAAATTCAAGGAAATGGCAAGGAAATTCAAGGAAATTCAAGGAAGTGGCAAGGAAATTCAAGGAAATTCAAAGAATTTCAAGGAAATGGCAAGAAAATTCAAGGAAATGGCAAGGCAAGGCAAGGCAATTCTCGGAAATTCAAGGAAATTCAAGGAAGTAACAAGGAAATTCAAGGAAATTCAATGAAATTCAAAGCAATGGCAAGAAAATTAAAGGATATTCAAGAAAATTCAAGGAAATGGCAAGGAAATGGCAAGGAAATGGCAAGGAAATTCAAGGAAATTCAAGGAAATTCAAGGCAATGGCAAGGCAAGTAAAAGAAATTCAAGGAAATTCAAGGAAATGGCAACGAGATTCAAGGAAATGGCAAGGAAATTCAATGAAATGGGAAGGAAATTCAAGGAAATTGAAGGAAATTCAAGGAAACGGCAAGGAAATCCAAGGAAATTCAAGGAAATGGCAAGGAAATTCAAGGAAATTCAAGGAAATGGCAAGGAAATTCAAGGAAATTCAAAGCAATGGCAAGGAAATTAGTGGAAATTCAAGTCAATTCAATGAAATGGAAAGAAAATTCAAGGAACTTCAAGGCAATGGCAAGGAAATTCAAGGAAATTAAGGGAAATTCAAGGAAATTCAAGGAAATGGCAAGGAAATTCAAGGAAATTGCAAGGAAATGACAAGGAAATGGAAGGAAATTCAAGGAAGTGTCAAGGAAATTCAAGGAAATTCAAGGAAATTCAAGGAAATGGCAAGGAAATTCAGGGAAATTCAAGGACATGGCAAGGAAATTCAAGAAAATTCAAGGAAATGGCTAGGCAAAGAAGGAAATTCAAGGAAATTCAAGGAAATTCAAGGAAGTGTCAAGGAAATTCAAGGAAATTCAAGGAAATTCAAGGAAATGGCAAGGAAATTCAAGGAAATTCAAGGAAATTCAAGGCAATGGCAAAGAAATTAAAGGAAATTCAAGTCAATTCAATGAAATGGCAAAGAAATTCAAGAAAATTCAAGGAAATTCAAGGAAATTCATGGAAATGGCAAGGCAATAAAAGGAAATTCATGAAAATGGCAATAGAATTCAAGGAAATTCAAGGAAATTGCAAGGAAATTCAAGGAAATTCAAGGAAATGGCAAGGAAATTCAAGGAAATTCAAGGAAATGGCAAGAAAATTCAAGGAAATGGCCAGGCAAGGAAGGAAATTCAAGGAAATTCAAGGAAATTCAAGGAAGTGTCAAGGAAATTCAAGGAAATTCAAGGAAATTCAAGGAAATGGCAAGGAAATTCAGGGAAATTCAAGGACATGGCAAGGAAATTCAAGAAAATTCAAGGAAATGGCTAGGCAAGGAAGGAAATTCAAGGAAATTCAAGGAAGTGTCAAGGAAATTCAAGGAAATTCAAGGAAATTCAAGGAAATGGCAAGGAAATTAAGGGAAATTCAAGGAAATTCAAGGAATAGCAAGAAAATTCACGGAAATTCAAGGAAATGGCAAGGAAATTCAAGGAAATGGAAAGGCAAGGAAATTCAAGGAAATGGCAAGGAAAATCAAGGATATTCAAGGAAATGGAAGGCAAGGAAAAAAAATTCAAGGAAATGGCAAGTAAAGTCAAGTATATTCAAGGAAATTCAAGGAGATGGCAAGGAAATTCAAGGAAATTCAAGGAAATGGCAAGGAAATTCAAGGAAATTCAAGGAAATGGAAGGAAATTCAAGAAAATTCAAAGAAATTGAAGGAAATGCAAGGAAATCCAAGGAAATTCAAGGAAATTCAAGGAAATTCAATGCAATTCAAGGAAATGGCAATGCAAGGAAAGGAAATTCAAGGAAATTCAAAGAAATGGCAAGGAAATTCAAGGAAATTCAAAGAAATTCAAGGAAATGGCAAGGAAATTCAAGGAAATGGCATGGAAATGACAAGGAAATGGAAGGAAATTCAAGGAAATGGCAAGGAAATTCATGGAAACTCAAGGAGATTCAAGGAAATTCAAGGAAATGGCAAGGCATGGCAAGGAAATTCAAGGAAACGCCAATGAAATGGAAAGGAAATTCTAGGAAATTCAAAGAAATGGCAAAGAAATTCAAGGAATTTCAAGGAAATGGCAAGGAAAGAAAAGGAAATTCAAGAAAATGGCAAGGAAATTCAAGGATATTCAAGGAAATGGAAGGCAAGGAAAAAATTCAAGGAAATAGCAAGTAAATTCAAGGATATTCAAGGAAATTCAAGGAAATGCCCAGGCAAGGAAGGACATTCAAGGAAATTCAAGGAAGTGGCAAGGAAATTCAAGGAAATTCAAAGAATTTCAAGGAAATGGCAAGAAAATTCAAGGAAATGGCAAGGCAAGGCAAGGCAATTCTCGGAAATTCAAGGAAATTCAAGGAAGTAACAAGGAAATTCAAGGAAATTCAATGAAATTCAAAGCAATGGCAAGAAAATTAAAGGATATTCAAGAAAATTCAAGGAAATGGCAAGGAAATGGCAAGGAAATGGCAAGGAAATTCAAGGAAATTCAAGGAAATTCAAGGCAATGGCAAGGCAAGTAAAAGAAATTCAAGGAAATTCAAGGAAATGGCAACGAGATTCAAGGAAATGGCAAGGAAATTCAAGGAAATTCAATGAAATGGGAAGGAAATTCAAGGAAATTCAAGGAAATTCAAGGAAACGGCAAGGAAATCCAAGGAAATTCAAGGAAATGGCAAGGAAATTCAAGGAAATTCAAGGAAATGGCAAGGAAATTCAAGGAAATTCAAAGCAATGGCAAGGAAATTAGAGGAAATTCAAGTCAATTCAATGAAATGGAAAGAAAATTCAAGGAACTTCAAGGCAATGGCAAGGAAATTCAAGGAAATTAAGGGAAATTCAAGGAAATTCAAGGAAATGGCAAGGAAATTCCAGGAAATTGCAAGGAAATGACAAGGAAATGGAAGGAAATTCAAGGAAGTGTCAAGGAAATTCAAGGAAATTCAAGGAAATTCAAGGAAATGGCAAGGAAATTCAGGGAAATTCAAGGACATGGCAAGGAAATTCAAGAAAATTCAAGGAAATGGCTAGGCAAGGAAGGAAATTCAAGGAAATTCAAGGAAATTAAAGGAAGTGTCAAGGAAATTCAAGGAAATTCAAGGAAATTCAAGGAAATGGCAAGGAAATTAAGGGAAATTCAAGGAAATTCAAGGAATAGCAAGAAAATTCACGGAAATTCAAGGAAATGGCAAGGAAATTCAAGGAAATGGCAAGGCAAGGAAAGGAAATTCAAGGAAATGGCAAGGAAAATCAAGGATATTCAAGGAAATGGAAGGCAAGGAAAAAAAATTCAAGGAAATGGCAAGTAAAGTCAAGTATATTCAAGGAAATTCAAGGAGATGGCAAGGAAATTCAAGGAAATTCAAGGAAATGGCAAGGAAATTCAAGGAAATTCAAGGAAATGGAAGGAAATTCAAGAAAATTCAAAGAAATTGAAGGAAATGCAAGGAAATCCAAGGAAATTCAAGGAAATTCAAGGAAATTCAATGCAATTCAAGGAAATGGCAATGCAAGGAAAGGAAATTCAAGGAAATTCAAGGAAATGGCAAGGAAATTCAAGGAAATTCAAGGAAGTGGCAAGGAAATTCAAGGAAATTCAAAGAATTTCAAGGAAATGGCAAGAAAATTCAAGGAAATGGCAAGGCAAGGCAAGGCAATTCTCGGAAATTCAAGGAAATTCAAGGAAGTAACAAGGAAATTCAAGGAAATTCAATGAAATTCAAAGCAATGGCAAGAAAATTAAAGGATATTCAAGAAAATTCAAGGAAATGGCAAGGAAATGGCAAGGAAATGGCAAGGAAATTCAAGGAAATTCAAGGAAATTCAAGGCAATGGCAAGGCAAGTAAAAGAAATTCAAGGAAATTCAAGGAAATGGCAACGAGATTCAAGGAAATGGCAAGGAAATTCAATGAAATGGGAAGGAAATTCAAGGAAATTGAAGGAAATTCAAGGAAACGGCAAGGAAATCCAAGGAAATTCAAGGAAATGGCAAGGAAATTCAAGGAAATTCAAGGAAATGGCAAGGAAATTCAAGGAAATTCAAAGCAATGGCAAGGAAATTAGTGGAAATTCAAGTCAATTCAATGAAATGGAAAGAAAATTCAAGGAACTTCAAGGCAATGGCAAGGAAATTCAAGGAAATTAAGGGAAATTCAAGGAAATTCAAGGAAATGGCAAGGAAATTCAAGGAAATTGCAAGGAAATGACAAGGAAATGGAAGGAAATTCAAGGAAGTGTCAAGGAAATTCAAGGAAATTCAAGGAAATTCAAGGAAATGGCAAGGAAATTCAGGGAAATTCAAGGACATGGCAAGGAAATTCAAGAAAATTCAAGGAAATGGCTAGGCAAAGAAGGAAATTCAAGGAAATTCAAGGAAATTCAAGGAAGTGTCAAGGAAATTCAAGGAAATTCAAGGAAATTCAAGGAAATGGCAAGGAAATTAAGGGAAATTCAAGGAAATTCAAGGAATAGCAAGAAAATTCACGGAAATTCAAGGAAATGGCAAGGAAAATCAAGGATATTCAAGGAAATGGAAGGCAAGGAAAAAAATTCAAGGAAATGGCAAGTAAAGTCAAGTATATTCAAGGAAATTCAAGGAGATGGCAAGGAAATTCAAGAAAATTCAAGGAAATGGCAAGGAAATTCAAGGAAATTCAAGGAAATGGAAGGAAATTCAAGAAAATTCAAAGAAATTGAAGGAAATGCAAGGAAATCCAAGGAAATTCAAGGAAATTCAAGGAAATTCAAGGCAATGGCAAAGAAATTAAAGGAAATTCAAGTCAATTCAATGAAATGGCAAAGAAATTCAAGAAAATTCAAGGAAATTCAAGGAAATTCATGGAAATGGCAAGGCAATAAAAGGAAATTCATGAAAATGGCAATAGAATTCAAGGAAATTCAAGGAAATTGCAAGGAAATTCAAGGAAATTCAAGGAAATGGCAAGGAAAGGAAAGGAAATTCAAGGAAATGGCAAGGAAATTCAATGATATTCAAGGAAATGGAACCCAAGGAAAAAAATGCATGGAAATGGCAAGTATATTCAAGGATATTCGAGGAAATTCAAGGAAATGGCAAGGAAATTCAAGGAAATTCAAGGAAATGGCAAGGAAATTCAAGGAAATTCAAGGAAATGGCAAGAAAATTCAAGGAAATGGCCAGGCAAGGAAGGAAATTCAAGGAAATTCAAGGAAATTCAAGGAAGTGTCAAGGAAATTCAAGGAAATTCAAGGAAATTCAAGGAAATGGCAAGGAAATTCAGGGAAATTCAAGGACATGGCAAGGAAATTCAAGAAAATTCAAGGAAATGGCTAGGCAAGGAAGGAAATTCAAGGAAATTCAAGGAAGTGTCAAGGAAATTCAAGGAAATTCAAGGAAATTCAAGGAAATTCAAGGAAATGGCAAGGAAATTAAGGGAAATTCAAGGAAATTCAAGGAATAGCAAGAAAATTCACGGAAATTCAAGGAAATGGCAAGGAAATTCAAGGAAATGGCAAGGCAAGGAAAGGAAATTCAAGGAAATGGCAAGGAAAATCAAGGATATTCAAGGAAATGGAAGGCAAGGAAAAAAAATTCAAGGAAATGGCAAGTAAAGTCAAGTATATTCAAGGAAATTCAAGGAGATGGCAAGGAAATTCAAGGAAATTCAAGGAAATGGCAAGGAAATTCAAGGAAATTCAAGGAAATGGAAGGAAATTCAAGAAAATTCAAAGAAATTGAAGGAAATGCAAGGAAATCCAAGGAAATTCAAGGAAATTCAAGGAAATTCAATGCAATTCAAGGAAATGGCAATGCAAGGAAAGGAAATTCAAGGAAATTCAAGGAAATGGCAAGGAAATTCAAGGAAATTCAAGGAAGTGGCAAGGAAATTCAAGGAAATTCAAAGAATTTCAAGGAAATGGCAAGAAAATTCAAGGAAATGGCAAGGCAAGGCAAGGCAATTCTCGGAAATTCAAGGAAATTCAAGGAAGTAACAAGGAAATTCAAGGAAATTCAATGAAATTCAAAGCAATGGCAAGAAAATTAAAGGATATTCAAGAAAATTCAAGGAAATGGCAAGGAAATGGCAAGGAAATGGCAAGGAAATTCAAGGAAATTCAAGGAAATTCAAGGCAATGGCAAGGCAAGTAAAAGAAATTCAAGGAAATTCAAGGAAATGGCAAGGAGATTCAAGGAAATGGCAAGGAAATTCAAGGAAATTCAATGAAATGGGAAGGAAATTCAAGGAAATTCAAGGAAATTCAAGGAAACGGCAAGGAAATCCAAGGAAATTCAAGGAAATGGCAAGGAAATTCAAGGAAATTCAAGGAAATGGCAAGGAAATTCAAGGAAATTCAAAGCAATGGCAAGGAAATTAGAGGAAATTCAAGTCAATTCAATGAAATGGAAAGAAAATTCAAGGAACTTCAAGGCAATGGCAAGGAAATTCAAGGAAATTAAGGGAAATTCAAGGAAATTCAAGGAAATGGCAAGGAAATTCCAGGAAATTGCAAGGAAATGACAAGGAAATGGAAGGAAATTCAAGGAAGTGTCAAGGAAATTCAAGGAAATTCAAGGAAATTCAAGGAAATGGCAAGGAAATTCAAGGACATGGCAAGGAAATTCAAGAAAATTCAAGGAAATGGCTAGGCAAGGAAGGAAATTCAAGGAAATTCAAGGAAGTGTCAAGGAAATTCAAGGAAATTCAAGGAAATTCAAGGAAATGGCAAGGAAATTAAGGGAAATTCAAGGAAATTCAAGGAATAGCAAGAAAATTCACGGAAATTCAAGGAAATGGCAAGGAAATTCAAGGAAATGGCAAGGCAAGGAAAGGAAATTCAAGGAAATGGCAAGGAAAATCAAGGATATTCAAGGAAATGGAAGGCAAGGAAAAAAAATTCAAGGAAATGGCAAGTAAAGTCAAGTATATTCAAGGAAATTCAAGGAGATGGCAAGGAAATTCAAGGAAATTCAAGGAAATGGCAAGGAAATTCAAGGAAATTCAAGGAAATGGAAGGAAATTCAAGAAAATTCAAAGAAATTGAAGGAAATGCAAGGAAATCCAAGGAAATTCAAGGAAATTCAAGGAAATTCAATGCAATTCAAGGAAATGGCAATGCAAGGAAAGGAAATTCAAGGAAATTCAAGGAAATGGCAAGGAAATTCAAGGAAATTCAAGGAAGTGGCAAGGAAATTCAAGGAAATTCAAAGAATTTCAAGGAAATGGCAAGAAAATTCAAGGAAATGGCAAGGCAAGGCAAGGCAATTCTCGGAAATTCAAGGAAATTCAAGGAAGTAACAAGGAAATTCAAGGAAATTCAATGAAATTCAAAGCAATGGCAAGAAAATTAAAGGATATTCAAGAAAATTCAAGGAAATGGCAAGGAAATGGCAAGGAAATGGCAAGGAAATTCAAGGAAATTCAAGGAAATTCAAGGCAATGGCAAGGCAAGTAAAAGAAATTCAAGGAAATTCAAGGAAATGGCAACGAGATTCAAGGAAATGGCAAGGAAATTCAATGAAATGGGAAGGAAATTCAAGGAAATTGAAGGAAATTCAAGGAAACGGCAAGGAAATCCAAGGAAATTCAAGGAAATGGCAAGGAAATTCAAGGAAATTCAAGGAAATGGCAAGGAAATTCAAGGAAATTCAAAGCAATGGCAAGGAAATTAGTGGAAATTCAAGTCAATTCAATGAAATGGAAAGAAAATTCAAGGAACTTCAAGGCAATGGCAAGGAAATTCAAGGAAATTAAGGGAAATTCAAGGAAATTCAAGGAAATGGCAAGGAAATTCAAGGAAATTGCAAGGAAATGACAAGGAAATGGAAGGAAATTCAAGGAAGTGTCAAGGAAATTCAAGGAAATTCAAGGAAATTCAAGGAAATGGCAAGGAAATTCAGGGAAATTCAAGGACATGGCAAGGAAATTCAAGAAAATTCAAGGAAATGGCTAGGCAAAGAAGGAAATTCAAGGAAATTCAAGGAAATTCAAGGAAGTGTCAAGGAAATTCAAGGAAATTCAAGGAAATTCAAGGAAATGGCAAGGAAATTAAGGGAAATTCAAGGAAATTCAAGGAATAGCAAGAAAATTCACGGAAATTCAAGGAAATGGCAAGGAAAATCAAGGATATTCAAGGAAATGGAAGGCAAGGAAAAAAATTCAAGGAAATGGCAAGTAAAGTCAAGTATATTCAAGGAAATTCAAGGAGATGGCAAGGAAATTCAAGAAAATTCAAGGAAATGGCAAGGAAATTCAAGGAAATTCAAGGAAATGGAAGGAAATTCAAGAAAATTCAAAGAAATTGAAGGAAATGCAAGGAAATCCAAGGAAATTCAAGGAAATTCAAGGAAATTCAAGGCAATGGCAAAGAAATTAAAGGAAATTCAAGTCAATTCAATGAAATGGCAAAGAAATTCAAGAAAATTCAAGGAAATTCAAGGAAATTCATGGAAATGGCAAGGCAATAAAAGGAAATTCATGAAAATGGCAATAGAATTCAAGGAAATTCAAGGAAATTGCAAGGAAATTCAAGGAAATTCAAGGAAATGGCAAGGAAAGGAAAGGAAATTCAAGGAAATGGCAAGGAAATTCAATGATATTCAAGGAAATGGAACCCAAGGAAAAAAATGCATGGAAATGGCAAGTATATTCAAGGATATTCGAGGAAATTCAAGGAAATGGCAAGGAAATTCAAGGAAATTCAAGGAAATGGCAAGGAAATTCAAGGAAATTCAAGGAAATGGCAAGAAAATTCAAGGAAATGGCCAGGCAAGGAAGGAAATTCAAGGAAATTCAAGGAAATTCAAGGAAGTGTCAAGGAAATTCAAGGAAATTCAAGGAAATTCAAGGAAATGGCAAGGAAATTCAAGGAAATTCAAGGACATGGCAAGGAAATTCAAGAAAATTCAAGGAAATGGCTAGGCAAAGAAGGAAATTCAAGGAAATTCAAGGAAATTCAAGGAAGTGTCAAGGAAATTCAAGGAAATTCAAGGAAATTCAAGGAAATGGCAAGGAAATTAAGGGAAATTCAAGGAAATTCAAGGAATAGCAAGAAAATTCACGGAAATTCAAGGAAATGGCAAGGAAAATCAAGGATATTCAAGGAAATGGAAGGCAAGGAAAAAAATTCAAGGAAATGGCAAGTAAAGTCAAGTATATTCAAGGAAATTCAAGGAGATGGCAAGGAAATTCAAGAAAATTCAAGGAAATGGCAAGGAAATTCAAGGAAATTCAAGGAAATGGAAGGAAATTCAAGAAAATTCAAAGAAATTGAAGGAAATGCAAGGAAATCCAAGGAAATTCAAGGAAATTCAAGGAAATTCAAGGCAATGGCAAAGAAATTAAAGGAAATTCAAGTCAATTCAATGAAATGGCAAAGAAATTCAAGAAAATTCAAGGAAATTCAAGGAAATTCATGGAAATGGCAAGGCAATAAAAGGAAATTCATGAAAATGGCAATAGAATTCAAGGAAATTCAAGGAAATTGCAAGGAAATTCAAGGAAATTCAAGGAAATGGCAAGGAAAGGAAAGGAAATTCAAGGAAATGGCAAGGAAATTCAATGATATTCAAGGAAATGGAACCCAAGGAAAAAAATGCATGGAAATGGCAAGTATATTCAAGGATATTCGAGGAAATTCAAGGAAATGGCAAGGAAATTCAAGGAAATTCAAGGAAATGGCAAGGAAATTCAAGGAAATTCAAGGAAATGGCAAGAAAATTCAAGGAAATGGCCAGGCAAGGAAGGAAATTCAAGGAAATTCAAGGAAATTCAAGGAAGTGTCAAGGAAATTCAAGGAAATTCAAGGAAATTCAAGGAAATGGCAAGGAAATTAAGGGAAATTCAAGGAAATTCAAGGAATAGCAAGAAAATTCACGGAAATTCAAGGAAATGGCAAGGAAATTCAAGGAAATGGCAAGGCAAGGAAAGGAAATTCAAGGAAATGGCAAGGAAAATCAAGGATATTCAAGGAAATGGAAGGCAAGGAAAAAAAATTCAAGGAAATGGCAAGTAAAGTCAAGTATATTCAAGGAAATTCAAGGAGATGGCAAGGAAATTCAAGGAAATTCAAGGAAATGGCAAGGAAATTCAAGGAAATTCAAGGAAATGGAAGGAAATTCAAGAAAATTCAAAGAAATTGAAGGAAATGCAAGGAAATCCAAGGAAATTCAAGGAAATTCAAGGAAATTCAATGCAATTCAAGGAAATGGCAATGCAAGGAAAGGAAATTCAAGGAAATTCAAAGAAATGGCAAGGAAATTCAAGGAAATTCAAAGAAATTCAAGGAAATGGCAAGGAAATTCAAGGAAATGGCATGGAAATGACAAGGAAATGGAAGGAAATTCAAGGAAATGGCAAGGAAATTCATGGAAACTCAAGGAGATTCAAGGAAATTCAAGGAAATGGCAAGGCATGGCAAGGAAATTCAAGGAAACGCCAATGAAATGGAAAGGAAATTCTAGGAAATTCAAAGAAATGGCAAAGAAATTCAAGGAATTTCAAGGAAATGGCAAGGAAAGAAAAGGAAATTCAAGAAAATGGCAAGGAAATTCAAGGATATTCAAGGAAATGGAAGGCAAGGAAAAAATTCAAGGAAATAGCAAGTAAATTCAAGGATATTCAAGGAAATTCAAGGAAATGCCCAGGCAAGGAAGGACATTCAAGGAAATTCAAGGAAGTGGCAAGGAAATTCAAGGAAATTCAAAGAATTTCAAGGAAATGGCAAGAAAATTCAAGGAAATGGCAAGGCAAGGCAAGGCAATTCTCGGAAATTCAAGGAAATTCAAGGAAGTAACAAGGAAATTCAAGGAAATTCAATGAAATTCAAAGCAATGGCAAGAAAATTAAAGGATATTCAAGAAAATTCAAGGAAATGGCAAGGAAATGGCAAGGAAATGGCAAGGAAATTCAAGGAAATTCAAGGAAATTCAAGGCAATGGCAAGGCAAGTAAAAGAAATTCAAGGAAATTCAAGGAAATGGCAAGGAGATTCAAGGAAATGGCAAGGAAATTCAAGGAAATTCAATGAAATGGGAAGGAAATTCAAGGAAATTCAAGGAAATTCAAGGAAACGGCAAGGAAATCCAAGGAAATTCAAGGAAATGGCAAGGAAATTCAAGGAAATTCAAGGAAATGGCAAGGAAATTCAAGGAAATTCAAAGCAATGGCAAGGAAATTAGAGGAAATTCAAGTCAATTCAATGAAATGGAAAGAAAATTCAAGGAACTTCAAGGCAATGGCAAGGAAATTCAAGGAAATTAAGGGAAATTCAAGGAAATTCAAGGAAATGGCAAGGAAATTCCAGGAAATTGCAAGGAAATGACAAGGAAATGGAAGGAAATTCAAGGAAGTGTCAAGGAAATTCAAGGAAATTCAAGGAAATTCAAGGAAATGGCAAGGAAATTCAGGGAAATTCAAGGACATGGCAAGGAAATTCAAGAAAATTCAAGGAAATGGCTAGGCAAGGAAGGAAATTCAAGGAAATTCAAGGAAATTCAAGGAAGTGTCAAGGAAATTCAAGGAAATTCAAGGAAATTCAAGGAAATGGCAAGGAAATTAAGGGAAATTCAAGGAAATTCAAGGAATAGCAAGAAAATTCACGGAAATTCAAGGAAATGGCAAGGAAATTCAAGGAAATGGCAAGGCAAGGAAAGGAAATTCAAGGAAATGGCAAGGAAAATCAAGGATATTCAAGGAAATGGAAGGCAAGGAAAAAAAATTCAAGGAAATGGCAAGTAAAGTCAAGGATATTCAAGGAAATGGAAGGCAAGGAAAAAAAATTCAAGGAAATGGCAAGTAAAGTCAAGTATATTCAAGGAAATTCAAGGATATGGCAAGGAAATTCAAGGAAATTCAAGGAAATGGCAAGGAAATTCAAGGAAATTCAAGGAAATGGAAGGAAATTCAAGAAAATTCAAAGAAATTGAAGGAAATGCAAGGAAATCCAAGGAAATTCAAGGAAATTCAAGGAAATTCAATGCAATTCAAGGAAATGGCAATGCAAGGAAAGGAAATTCAAGGAAATTCAAGGAAATGGCAAGGAAATTCAAGGAAATTCAAGGAAGTGGCAAGGAAATTCAAGGAAATTCAAAGAATTTCAAGGAAATGGCAAGAAAATTCAAGGAAATGGCAAGGCAAGGCAAGGCAATTCTCGGAAATTCAAGGAAATTCAAGGAAGTAACAAGGAAATTCAAGGAAATTCAATGAAATTCAAAGCAATGGCAAGAAAATTAAAGGATATTCAAGAAAATTCAAGGAAATGGCAAGGAAATGGCAAGGAAATGGCAAGGAAATTCAAGGAAATTCAAGGAAATTCAAGGCAATGGCAAGGCAAGTAAAAGAAATTCAAGGAAATTCAAGGAAATGGCAAGGAGATTCAAGGAAATGGCAAGGAAATTCAAGGAAATTCAATGAAATGGGAAGGAAATTCAAGGAAATTCAAGGAAATTCAAGGAAACGGCAAGGAAATCCAAGGAAATTCAAGGAAATGGCAAGGAAATTCAAGGAAATTCAAGGAAATGGCAAGGAAATTCAAGGAAATTCAAAGCAATGGCAAGGAAATTAGAGGAAATTCAAGTCAATTCAATGAAATGGAAAGAAAATTCAAGGAACTTCAAGGCAATGGCAAGGAAATTCAAGGAAATTAAGGGAAATTCAAGGAAATTCAAGGAAATGGCAAGGAAATTCAAGGAAATTGCAAGGAAATGACAAGGAAATGGAAGGAAATTCAAGGAAGTGTCAAGGAAATTCAAGGAAATTCAAAGAAATTCAAGGAAATGGCAAGGAAATTCAGGGAAATTCAAGGACATGGCAAGGAAATTCAAGAAAATTCAAGGAAATGGCTAGGCAAAGAAGGAAATTCAAGGAAATTCAAGGAAATTCAAGGAAGTGTCAAGGAAATTCAAGGAAATTCAAGGAAATTCAAGGAAATGGCAAGGAAATTAAGGGAAATTCAAGGAAATTCAAGGAATAGCAAGAAAATTCACGGAAATTCAAGGAAATGGCAAGGAAAATCAAGGATATTCAAGGAAATGGAAGGCAAGGAAAAAAATTCAAGGAAATGGCAAGTAAAGTCAAGTATATTCAAGGAAATTCAAGGAGATGGCAAGGAAATTCAAGAAAATTCAAGGAAATGGCAAGGAAATTCAAGGAAATTCAAGGAAATGGAAGGAAATTCAAGAAAATTCAAAGAAATTGAAGGAAATGCAAGGAAATCCAAGGAAATTCAAGGAAATTCAAGGAAATTCAAGGCAATGGCAAAGAAATTAAAGGAAATTCAAGTCAATTCAATGAAATGGCAAAGAAATTCAAGAAAATTCAAGGAAATTCAAGGAAATTCATGGAAATGGCAAGGCAATAAAAGGAAATTCATGAAAATGGCAATAGAATTCAAGGAAATTCAAGGAAATTGCAAGGAAATTCAAGGAAATTCAAGGAAATGGCAAGGAAAGGAAAGGAAATTCAAGGAAATGGCAAGGAAATTCAATGATATTCAAGGAAATGGAACCCAAGGAAAAAAATGCATGGAAATGGCAAGTATATTCAAGGATATTCGAGGAAATTCAAGGAAATGGCAAGGAAATTCAAGGAAATTCAAGGAAATGGCAAGGAAATTCAAGGAAATTCAAGGAAATGGCAAGAAAATTCAAGGAAATGGCCAGGCAAGGAAGGAAATTCAAGGAAATTCAAGGAAATTCAAGGAAGTGTCAAGGAAATTCAAGGAAATTCAAGGAAATTCAAGGAAATGGCAAGGAAATTCAGGGAAATTCAAGGACATGGCAAGGAAATTCAAGAAAATTCAAGGAAATGGCTAGGCAAGGAAGGAAATTCAAGGAAATTCAAGGAAGTGTCAAGGAAATTCAAGGAAATTCAAGGAAATTCAAGGAAATGGCAAGGAAATTAAGGGAAATTCAAGGAAATTCAAGGAATAGCAAGAAAATTCACGGAAATTCAAGGAAATGGCAAGGAAATTCAAGGAAATGGCAAGGCAAGGAAAGGAAATTCAAGGAAATGGCAAGGAAAATCAAGGATATTCAAGGAAATGGAAGGCAAGGAAAAAAATTCAAGGAAATGGCAAGTAAAGTCAAGTATATTCAAGGAAATTCAAGGAGATGGCAAGGAAATTCAAGGAAATTCAAGGAAATGGCAAGGAAATTCAAGGAAATTCAAGGAAATGGAAGGAAATTCAAGAAAATTCAAAGAAATTGAAGGAAATGCAAGGAAATCCAAGGAAATTCAAGGAAATTCAAGGAAATTCAATGCAATTCAAGGAAATGGCAATGCAAGGAAAGGAAATTCAAGGAAATTCAAAGAAATGGCAAGGAAATTCAAGGAAATTCAAAGAAATTCAAGGAAATGGCAAGGAAATTCAAGGAAATGGCATGGAAATGACAAGGAAATGGAAGGAAATTCAAGGAAATGGCAAGGAAATTCATGGAAACTCAAGGAGATTCAAGGAAATTCAAGGAAATGGCAAGGCATGGCAAGGAAATTCAAGGAAACGCCAATGAAATGGAAAGGAAATTCTAGGAAATTCAAAGAAATGGCAAAGAAATTCAAGGAATTTCAAGGAAATGGCAAGGAAAGAAAAGGAAATTCAAGAAAATGGCAAGGAAATTCAAGGATATTCAAGGAAATGGAAGGCAAGGAAAAAATTCAAGGAAATAGCAAGTAAATTCAAGGATATTCAAGGAAATTCAAGGAAATGCCCAGGCAAGGAAGGACATTCAAGGAAATTCAAGGAAGTGGCAAGGAAATTCAAGGAAATTCAAAGAATTTCAAGGAAATGGCAAGAAAATTCAAGGAAATGGCAAGGCAAGGCAAGGCAATTCTCGGAAATTCAAGGAAATTCAAGGAAGTAACAAGGAAATTCAAGGAAATTCAATGAAATTCAAAGCAATGGCAAGGCAAGTAAAAGAAATTCAAGGAAATTCAAGGAAATAGCAAGGAGATTCAAGGAAATGGCAAGGAAATTCAAGGAAATTCAATGAAATGGGAAGGAAATTCAAGGAAATTCAAGGAAATTCAAGGAAACGGCAAGGAAATCCAAGGAAATTCAAGGAAATGGCAAGGAAATTCAAGGAAATTCAAGGAAATGGCAAGGAAATTCAAGGAAATTCAAAGCAATGGCAAGGAAATTAGAGGAAATTCAAGTCAATTCAATGAAATGGAAAGAAAATTCAAGGAACTTCAAGGCAATGGCAAGGAAATTCAAGGAAATTAAGGGAAATTCAAGGAAATTCAAGGAAATGGCAAGGAAATTCCAGGAAATTGCAAGGAAATGACAAGGAAATGGAAGGAAATTCAAGGAAGTGTCAAGGAAATTCAAGGAAATTCAAGGAAATTCAAGGAAATGGCAAGGAAATTCAGGGAAATTCAAGGACATGGCAAGGAAATTCAAGAAAATTCAAGGAAATGGCTAGGCAAGGAAGGAAATTCAAGGAAATTCAAGGAAATTCAAGGAAGTGTCAAGGAAATTCAAGGAAATTCAAGGAAATTCAAGGAAATGGCAAGGAAATTAAGGGAAATTCAAGGAAATTCAAGGAATAGCAAGAAAATTCACGGAAATTCAAGGAAATGGCAAGGAAATTCAAGGAAATGGCAAGGCAAGGAAAGGAAATTCAAGGAAATGGCAAGGAAAATCAAGGATATTCAAGGAAATGGAAGGCAAGGAAAAAAAATTCAAGGAAATGGCAAGTAAAGTCAAGTATATTCAAGGAAATTCAAGGAGATGGCAAGGAAATTCAAGGAAATTCAAGGAAATGGCAAGGAAATTCAAGGAAATTCAAGGAAATGGAAGGAAATTCAAGAAAATTCAAAGAAATTGAAGGAAATGCAAGGAAATCCAAGGAAATTCAAGGAAATTCAAGGAAATTCAATGCAATTCAAGGAAATGGCAATGCAAGGAAAGGAAATTCAAGGAAATTCAAGGAAATGGCAAGGAAATTCAAGGAAATTCAAGGAAGTGGCAAGGAAATTCAAGGAAATTCAAAGAATTTCAAGGAAATGGCAAGAAAATTCAAGGAAATGGCAAGGCAAGGCAAGGCAATTCTCGGAAATTCAAGGAAATTCAAGGAAGTAACAAGGAAATTCAAGGAAATTCAATGAAATTCAAAGCAATGGCAAGAAAATTAAAGGATATTCAAGAAAATTCAAGGAAATGGCAAGGAAATGGCAAGGAAATGGCAAGGAAATTCAAGGAAATTCAAGGAAATTCAAGGCAATGGCAAGGCAAGTAAAAGAAATTCAAGGAAATTCAAGGAAATGGCAACGAGATTCAAGGAAATGGCAAGGAAATTCAATGAAATGGGAAGGAAATTCAAGGAAATTGAAGGAAATTCAAGGAAACGGCAAGGAAATCCAAGGAAATTCAAGGAAATGGCAAGGAAATTCAAGGAAATTCAAGGAAATGGCAAGGAAATTCAAGGAAATTCAAAGCAATGGCAAGGAAATTAGTGGAAATTCAAGTCAATTCAATGAAATGGAAAGAAAATTCAAGGAACTTCAAGGCAATGGCAAGGAAATTCAAGGAAATTAAGGGAAATTCAAGGAAATTCAAGGAAATGGCAAGGAAATTCCAGGAAATTGCAAGGAAATGACAAGGAAATGGAAGGAAATTCAAGGAAGTGTCAAGGAAATTCAAGGAAATTCAAGGAAATTCAAGGAAATGGCAAGGAAATTCAGGGAAATTCAAGGACATGGCATGGAAATTCAAGAAAATTCAAGGAAATGGCTAGGCAAAGAAGGAAATTCAAGGAAATTCAAGGAAATTCAAGGAAGTGTCAAGGAAATTCAAGGAAATTCAAGGAAATTCAAGGAAATGGCAAGGAAATTAAGGGAAATTCAAGGAAATTCAAGGAATAGCAAGAAAATTCACGGAAATTCAAGGAAATGGCAAGGAAAATCAAGGATATTCAAGGAAATGGAAGGCAAGGAAAAAAAATTCAAGGAAATGGCAAGTAAAGTCAAGTATATTCAAGGAAATTCAAGGAGATGGCAAGGAAATTCAAGAAAATTCAAGGAAATGGCAAGGAAATTCAAGGAAATTCAAGGAAATGGAAGGAAATTCAAGAAAATTCAAAGAAATTGAAGGAAATGAAAGGAAATCCAAGGAAATTCAAGGAAATTCAATGAAATTCAAGGAAATGGCAATGCAAGGAAAGGAAATTCAAGGAAATTCAAGGAAATGGCAAGGAAATTCAAGGAAATTCAAAGAAATTCAAGGAAATGGCAATGAAATTCAAGGAAATGGCATGGAGATGACAAGGAAATGGAAGGAAATTCAAGGAAATGGCAAGGAAATTCATGGAAACTCAAGGAGATTCAAGGAAATTCAAGGAAATGGCAAGGCATGGCAAGGAAATTCAAGGAAACGCCAATGAAATGGAAAGGAAATTCAAGGAAATTCAAGGAAATGGCAAAGAAATTCAAGGAATTTCAAGGAAATGGCAAGGAAATTCAAGGAAATTCAAGGAAGTGTCAAGGAAATTCAAGGATATTCAAGGAAATTCAAGGAAATGACCAGGCAAGGAAGGAAATTCAAGGAAATTCAAGGAAGTGGTAAGGAAATTCAAGGAAATTCAAAGAATTTCAAGGAAATGGCAAGAAAATTCAAGGAAATGGCAAGGCAAGGCAAGGCAATTCTCGGAAATTCAAGGGAATTCAAGGAAGTAACAAGGAAATTCAAGGAAACTCAATGAAATTCAAAGCAATGTCAAGAAAATTAAAGGATATTCAAGAAAATTCAAGGAAATGGCAAGGAAATGGCAAGGAAATGGCAAGGAAATTCAAGGAAATTCAAGGAAATGGCAAGGCAATGCCAAGGCAAGTAAAAGAAATTCAAGGAAATTCAAGGAAATGACAAGGAAATTCAAGGAAATTCAATGAAATGGGAAGGAAATTCAAGGAAATTCAAGGAAATTCAAGGAAACGGCAAGAAAATCCAAGGAAATTCAAGGAAATGGCAAGGAAATACAAGGAAATTCAAGGAAATGGCAAGGAAATTCAAGGAAATTCAAAGCAATGGCAAGGAAATTAGAGGAAATTCAAGTCAATTCAATGAAATGGAAAGAAAATTCAAGGAACTTCAAGGCAATGGCAAGGAAATTCAAGGAAATTAAGGGAAATTCAAGGAAATTCAAGGAAATGGCAAGGAAATTCCAGGAAATTGCAAGGAAATGACAAGGAAATGGAAGGAAATTCAAGGAAATGGCCAGGAAATTCATGGAAACTCAAGGAGATTCAAGGAAATTCAAGGAAATGGCAAGGCAAGGCAAGGAAATTTAAGGAAACGCCAATGAAATGGAAAGGAAATTCAAGGAAATTCAAGGAAATGGCAAGGATATTCAAGGAAATGGCAAGGAAATTTAAGGAAATGCAAGGAAATGCAAGGAAATTCAAGGAAATTCAAGGAAATGGCAACGATATTCAAGGAAATTCAAGAAATGGCAAGAAAATTCAAGGAAATGGCAAGGAAAGAAAAGGAAATTCAACAACGTGGCAAGGAAATTCAAGAAAATTCAATGAAATTCAAGGAAATGGCAAGGAAATTCAAGGAAATGCAAGGAAATTCAAGGAAATTCAAGGATATTCAGGAAATGGCAACATTATTCAAGGAAATTCAAGGAAATTCAAGGAAATGGCAAGAAAAATCAAGGAAATGGCAAGGCAAGTCAAGGAAATTCAAGGAAATTCAAGGAAATTCAAGGAAGTGGCAAGGAAATTCAAGGAAATTCAAGGAAATGGCAAGGAAATTCAAGGACATGGCAAGGAAATTCAAGGAAATTCAACTATATGGCAAGGAAAGGAAAGGAAAATTAAGGAAATGGCAAGGAAATTCAAGGAAATTCAAGGAAATTCAAGGAAATGGCAAGAAAATTAAGGGAAATTCAAGGAAATTCAAGGAATAGCAAGAAAATTCAAGGAAATTCAATGAAATGGCATGAAATTCAAAGAAATTCAAAGAAATGGCAAGGAAAAGAAAGGAAATTCAAGGAAATGGCAAGGAAATTCAAGGATATTCAAGGAAATTCAAGGAGATGTCAAGGAAATTCAAGGAAATGGCAAGGAAATTCAAGGAAATGGAAGGAAATTCAAGAAAATTCAAAGAAATTGAAGGAAATGCAAGGAAATCCAAGGAAATTCAAGGAAATGGCAAAGAAATTCAAGAAAATTATAGGAAATTCAACAAAATGGCAGGGAAATTCAAGGAAATTAAAGGAAATTCAAGGAAATGGCAAGGAAATTTAAGGAAATGGCAAGGAAATTAAAGGAAATGGCAAGGAAATTCAAGGATATTCAAGGAACTGGAAGGCAAGGGAAAAAAATTCAAGGAAATGGCGAGTAAATTCAAGGAAATTCAAGGAAATTCAAGGAAGTGTCAAGGAAATTCAAGGATATTCAAGGAAATTCAAGGAAATGGCCAGGCAAGGAAGGAAATTCAAGGAAATTCAAGGAAGTGGTAAGGAAATTCAAGGAAATTCAAAGAATTTCAAGGAAATGGCAAGAAAATTCAAGGAAATGGCAAGGCAAGGCAAGACAATTCTCGGAAATTCAAGGGAATTCAAGGAAGTAACAAGGAAATTCAAGGAAACTCAATGAAATTCAAAGCAATGGCAAGAAAATTAAAGGATATTCAAGAAAATTCAAGGAAATGGCAAGGAAATGGCAAGGAAATGGCAAGGAAATTCAAGGAAATTCAAGGAAATTCAAGGCAATGCCAAGGCAAGTAAAAGAAATTCAAGGAAATTCAAGGAAATGGCAAGGAAATTCAAGGAAATTCAATGAAATGGGAAGGAAATTCAAGGAAATTCAAGGAAATTCAAGGAAACGGCAAGAAAATCCAAGGAAATTCAAGGAAATGGCAAGGAAATACAAGGAAATTCAAGGAAATGGCAAGGAAATTCAAGGAAATTCAAAGCAATGGCAAGGAAATTAGAGGAAATTCAAGTCAATTCAATGAAATGGAAAGAAAATTCAAGGAACTTCAAGGCAATGGCAAGGAAATTAAGGGAAATTCAAGGAAATTCAAGGAAATGGCAAGGAAATTCAAGGAAATTGCAAGGAAATGACAAGGAAATGGAAGGAAATTCAAGGAAATGGCCAGGAAATTCATGGAAACTCGAGGAGATTCAAGGAAATTCAAGGAAATGGCAAGGCAAGGCAAGGAAATTTAAGGAAACGCCAATGAAATGGAAAGGAAATTCAAGGAAATTCAAGGAAATGGCAAGGATATTCAAGGAAATGGCAAGGAAATTTAAGGAAATGCAAGGAAATGCAAGGAAATTCAAGGAAATTCAAGGAAATGGCAACGATATTCAAGGAAATTCAAGAAATGGCAAGAAAATTCAAGGAAATGGCAAGGAAAGAAAAGGAAATTCAACAACGTGGCAAGGAAATTCAAGAAAATTCAATGAAATTCAAGGAAATGGCAAGGAAATTCAAGGAAATGCAAGGAAATTCAAGGAAATTCAAGGATATTCAGGAAATGGCAACATTATTCAAGGAAATTCAAGGAAATTCAAGGAAATGGCAAGAAAAATCAAGGAAATGGCAAGGCAAGTCAAGGAAATTCAAGGAAATTCAAGGAAATTCAAGGAAGTGGCAAGGAAATTCAAGGAAATTCAAGGAAATGGCAAGGAAATTCAAGGACATGGCAAGGAAATTCAAGGAAATTCAACTATATGGCAAGGAAAGGAAAGGAAAATTAAGGAAATGGCAAGGAAATTCAAGGAAATTCAAGGAAATTCAAGGAAATGGCAAGAAAATTAAGGGAAATTCAAGGAAATTCAAGGAATAGCAAGAAAATTCAAGGAAATTCAATGAAATGGCATGAAATTCAAAGAAATTCAAAGAAATGGCAAGGAAAAGAAAGGAAATTCAAGGAAATGGCAAGGAAATTCAAGGATATTCAAGGAAATTGAAGGCAAGGAAAAAATTCCAGGAAATGGCAAGTAAATTCAAGGATATTCAAGGAAATTCAAAAAAATGGCAAGGAAATTCAAGGAAATTCAAGGAAATTCAAGGAAATTCAAGGAAATGGCAAGGAAATTCAAGGAAATTCAAGGAATTTCAAGGAAATGGCAAGGAAATTCAAGGAAATTCAAGGAAATGTCAAGGAAATTCAAGGATATTCAAGGAACTGGAAGGCAAGGAAAAAAAATTCAAGGAAATGGCGAGTAAATTCAAGGATATTCAAGGAAATGGCAAGGAAATTCAAGGAAATTTAAGGACATTCAAGGAAATGGCAAGGAAATTCAAGGAAATTCAAGGACATGGACGAAATTCAAGGAAATTCAAAGATATTCAAGGAAATGGCAAGGCAAGGCAAGGAAATTCAAGGAAATGTAAAAGAAATTCAAGAAAATTCAAGGAAATTCAATGAAATGGCAGGGAAATTCAAGGAAATTCAAGAAAATTCAAAAAATGGCAAGGCAAGGAAAAGAAATTCAAGGATGTTCAAGGAAATTCAAGGAAATGGCAAGGAAATTCAAGGAAATTCAAGGAAATGGCAAGACAAGGAAAGGAAATTCAAGGAAATGGCAAGGAAATTCTAGGAAATTCAAAGCAATTCAAGGAAATTCAATAAATTCAAGGAAATGGCAAGGAAACTCAAGGAAATTCAAGGCAATGGCAAAGAAATTAAAGGAAATTCAAGTCAATTCAATGAAATGGCAAAGAAATTCAAGAAAATTCAAGGAAATTCAAGGAAATTCATGGAAATGGCAAGGCAATGAAAGGAAATTCATGGAAATGGCAATAGAATTCAAGGAAATTCAAGGAAATTGCAAGGAAATTCAAGGAAATTCAAGGAAATGGCAAGGAAAGGAAAGGAAATTCAAGGAAATGGCAAGGAAATTCAATGATATTCAAGGAAATGGAACGCAAGGAAAAAAATGCATGGAAATGGCAAGTATATTCAAGGATATTCAAGGAAATTCAAGGAAATGGCATAGAAATTCCAGGAAATTCAATGAAATGGCAAGGAAATTCAAGGAAATTCAAGGAAATTCAATGAAATGGCAAGGAAATTCAGGGAAATTCAAGGACATGGCAAGGAAATTCAAGAAAATTCAAGGAAATGGCTAGGCAAGGAAGGAAATTCAAGGAAATTCAAGGAAATTCAAGGAAGTGTCAAGGAAATTCAAGGAAATTCAAGGAAATTCAAGGAAATGGCAAGGAAATTAAGGGAAATTCAAGGAAATTCAAGGAATAGCAAGAAAATTCACGGAAATTCAAGGAAATGGCAAGGAAATTCAAGGAAATGGCAAGGAAAATCAAGGATATTCAAGGAAATGGAAGGCAAGGAAAAAAAATTCAAGGAAATGGCAAGTAAAGTCAAGGATATTCAAGGAAATTCAAGGAGATGTCAAGGAAATTCAAGGAAATGGCAAGGAAATTCAAGGAAATGGAAGGAAATTCAAGAAAATTCAAAGAAATTGAAGGAAATGCAAGGAAATCCAAGGAAATTCAAGGAAATGGCAAAGAAATTCAAGAAAATTATAGGAAATTCAACAAAATGGCAGGGAAATTCAAGGAAATTAAAGGAAATTCAAGGAAATGGCAAGGAAATTTAAGGAAATGGCAAGGAAATTCAAGGAAATGGCAAGGAAATTCAAGGATATTCAAGGAACTGGAAGGCAAGGGAAAAAAATTCAAGGAAATGGCGAGTAAATTCAAGGATATTCAAGGAAATTCAAGGAAATGGCAAGGCAAGGCAAGGAAATTCAAGGAAATTCAAGGAAATGGCGAGTAAATTCAAGGATATTCAAAGATATTCAAGGAAATGGCAAGGCAATGCAAGGAAATTCAAGGAAATGGCAAGGAAATTCAATGATATTCAAGGAAATGGAACGAAAGGAAAAAAATGCATGGAAATGGCAAGTATATTCAAGGATATTCGAGGAAATTCAATGAAATGGCAAGGAAATTCAAGGAAATTCAAGGAAATGGCAAGAAAATTCAAGGAAATGGCCAGGCAAGGAAGGAAATTCAAGGAAATTCAAGGAAATGTCAAGGAAATTCAAGGAAATTCAAGAAAATTCAAGGAAATGGCTAGGCAAGGAAGGAAATTCAAGGAAATTCAAGGAAGTGTCAAGGAAATTCAAGGAAATTCAAGGAAATTCAAGGAAATGGCAAGGAAATTAAGGGAAATTCAAGGAAATTCAAGGAATAGCAAGTAAATTCACGGAAATTCAAGGAAATGGCAAGGAAATTCAAGGAAATGGCAAGGCAAGGAAAGGAAATTCAAGGAAATGGCAAGGAAAATCAAGGATATTCAAGGAAATGGAAGGCAAGGAAAAAAAATTCAAGGAAATGGCAAGTAAAGTCAAGGATATTCAAGGAAATTCAAGGAGATGGCAAGGAAATTCAAGGAAATTCAAGGAAATGGCAAGGAAATTCAAGGAAATTCAAGGCAATGGAAGGAAATTCAAGAAAATTCAAAGAAATTGAAGGAAATGCAATGAAATCCAAGGAAATTCAAGGAAATTCAAGGAAATTCAATGAAATTCAAGGAAATGGCATGGAAATGACAAGGAAATGGAAGGAAATTCAAGGAAATGGCAAGGAAATTCAAGGAAATGGCAAGGCAAGGAAAGGAAATTCAAGGAAATGGCAAGGAAAATCAAGGATATTCAAGGAAATGGAAGGCAAGGAAAAAAAATTCAAGGAAATGGCAAGTAAAGTCAAGGATATTCAAGGAAATTCAAGGAGATGGCAAGGAAATTCAAGGAAATTCAAGGAAATGGCAAGGAAATTCAAGGAAATTCAAGGCAATGGAAGGAAATTCAAGAAAATTCAAAGAAATTGAAGGAAATGCAATGAAATCCAAGGAAATTCAAGGAAATTCAAGGAAATTCAATGAAATTCAAGGAAATGGCATGGAAATGACAAGGAAATGGAAGGAAATTCAAGGAAATGGCAAGGAAATTCATGGAAAATCAAGGAGATTCAAGGAAATTCAAGGAAATGGCAAGGAAATTCAAGGAAACGCCAATGAAATGGAAAGGAAATTCAAGGAAATGGCAAAGAAATTCAAGGAATTTCAAGGAAATGGCAAGGAAATTCAAGGAAACGCCAATGAAATGGAAAGGAAATTCAAGGAAATGGCAAGGAAATTCAAGGATATTCAAGGAAATGGAAGGCAAGGAAAAAATTCAAGGAAATAGCAAGTAAATTCAAGGATATTCAAGGAAATTCAAGGAAATGGCCAGGCAAGGAAGGAAATTCAAGGAAATTCAAGGAAATTCAATGAAATTCAAAGCAATGGCAAGAAAATTAAAGGATATTCAAGGAAATTCAAGGAATAACAAGAAAATTCAAGGAAATTCAAGGAAATTCAAGGAAATGGCATAAAAAATCAAGGAAATGGCAAGGCAAAGCAAGGAAATTCAAGGAAATTCAAGGAAGTGGCAAGGATATTCAAGGAAATTCAAGGACATGGCAAGGAAAATCAAGGAAATTCAAGGATATGACAAGGCAAGGAAAGGAAATTCAAGGAAATGGCAAGGAAATTCAAGGAAATTCAAGGAAATGGCAAGGAAATTCAAGGAAATGGCAAGGAAATTCAAGGAAATTCAAGGAAATTCAAAGGAATGGCAAGGAAATTCAAGGAAATTTAAGGATATTCAAGGAAATGGCAAGGAAATTGAAGGAAATTCAAGGCAATGGCAAGGAAATTCAAAAAAATTCAAAGAAATAGTAGGGAAATTCAAGGAAATTCAAGGAAATTGCAAGGAAAGGAAAGGAAATTCAAGGAAATTCAAGGAAATTCAAGGAAATTCAAGGAAATGCAGGGCAAGGAAAGGAAATTCAAGGAAACGGCAATGAAATGGCAAGGCAAGGCAAGGAAATTGTCGGAAATGGCAAGGAAATTCAAGGAAATGGCAAGGAAATTCAAGGAAATGCAAGGAAATTCAAGGAAATTCAATGAAATTCAAGGAAATGGCAATGCAAGGAAAGGAAATTCAAGGAAATTCAAGGAAATGGCAAGGAAATTCAAGGAAATTCAAAGAAATTCAAGGAAATGGCAAGGAAATTCAAGGAAATTGCAAGGAAATGACAAGGAAATGGAAGGAAATTCAAGGAAATGGCAAGGAAATTCATGGAAACTCAAGGAGATTCAAGGAAATTCAAGGAAATGGCAAGGCAAGGCAAGGAAATTTAAGGAAACGCCAATGAAATGGAAAGGAAATTCAAGGAAATTCAAGGAAATTCAAGGAAGTGGCAAGGAAATTCAAGGAAATTCAAGGAAATGGCAAGGAAATTCAAGGAAATTCAAGGACATGGCAAGGAAAATCAAGGAAATTCAAGGATATGGCAAGGCAAGGAAAGGAAATTCAAGGAAATGTCAAGGAAATTCAAGGAAATTCAAGGAAATTCAAAGGAATGATAAGGAAATTCAAGGAATTTCAAGGATATTCAAGGAAATGGCAAGGAAATTGAAGGAAATTCAAGGCAATGGCAAGGAAATTCAAAAAAATTCAAAGAAATAGTAGGGAAATTCAAGGAAATTCAAGGAAATTGCAAGGAAAGGAAAGGAAATTCAAGGAAATTCAAGGAAATGCAGGGCAAGGAAAGGAAATTCAAGGAAACGGCAATGAAATGGCAAGGCAAGGCAAGGAAATTCTCGGAAATGGCAAGGAAATTTAAGGAAATGGCAAGGAAATTCAAGGAAATGGCAAGGAAATTCAAGGATATTCAAGGAACTGGAAGGCAAGGGAAAAAAATTCAAGGAAATGGCGAGTAAATTCAAGGATATTCAAGGAAATTCAAGGAAATGGCAAGGCAAGGCAAGGAAATTCAAGGAAATTCAAGGAAATGGCGAGTAAATTCAAGGATATTCAAAGATATTCAAGGAAATGGCAAGGCAAGGCAAGGAAATTCAAGGAAATGGCAAGGAAATTCAATGATATTCAAGGAAATGGAACGAAAGGAAAAAAATGCATGGAAATGGCAAGTATATTCAAGGATATTCGAGGAAATTCAATGAAATGGCAAGGAAATTCAAGGAAATTCAAGGAAATGGCAAGAAAATTCAAGGAAATGGCCAGGCAAGGAAGGAAATTCAAGGAAATTCAAGGAAATGTCAAGGAAATTCAAGGAAATTCAAGGAAATTCAAGGAAATGGCAAGGAAATTCAGGGAAATTCAAGGACATGGCAAGGAAATTCAAGAAAATTCAAGGAAATGGCTAGGCAAGGAAGGAAATTCAAGGAAATTCAAGGAAATTCAAGGAAGTGTCAAGGAAATTCAAGGAAATTCAAGGAAATTCAAGGAAATGGCAAGGAAATTAAGGGAAATTCAAGGAAATTCAAGGAATAGCAAGTAAATTCACGGAAATTCAAGGAAATGGCAAGGAAATTCAAGGAAATGGCAAGGCAAGGAAAGGAAATTCAAGGAAATGGCAAGGAAATTCATGGAAACTCAAGGAGATTCAAGGAAATTCAAGGAAATGGCAAGGAAATTCAAGGAAACGCCAATGAAATGGAAAGGAAATTCAAGGAAATGGCAAAGAAATTCAAGGAATTTCAAGGAAATGGCAAGGAAAGAAAAGGAAATTCAAGAAAATGGCAAGGAAATTCAAGGATATTCAAGGAAATGGAAGGCAAGGAAAAAATTCAAGAAAATAGCAAGTAAATTCAAGGATATTCAAGGAAATTCAAGGAAATGGCCAGGCAAGGAAGGAAATTCAAGGAAATTCAAGGAAATTCAAAGGAATGATAAGGAAATTCAAGGAATTTCAAGGATATTCAAGGAAATGACAAGGAAATGGAAGGAAATTCAAGGAAATGGCAAGGAAATTCATGGAAACTCAAGGAGATTCAAGGAAATTCAAGGAAATGGCAAGGCAAGGCAAGGAAATTTAAGGAAACGCCAATGAAATGGAAAGGAAATTCAAGGAAATTCAAGGAAATTCAAGGAAGTGGCAAGGAAATTCAAGGAAATTCAAGGAAATGGCAAGGAAATTCAAGGAAATTCAAGGACATGGCAAGGAAAATCAAGGAAATTCAAGGATATGGCAAGGCAAGGAAAGGAAATTCAAGGAAATGTCAAGGAAATTCAAGGAAATTCAAGGAAATTCAAAGGAATGATAAGGAAATTCAAGGAATTTCAAGGATATTCAAGGAAATGGCAAGGAAATTGAAGGAAATTCAAGGCAATGGCAAGGAAATTCAAAAAAATTCAAAGAAATAGTAGGGAAATTCAAGGAAATTCAAGGAAATTGCAAGGAAAGGAAAGGAAATTCAAGGAAATTCAAGGAAATGCAGGGCAAGGAAAGGAAATTCAAGGAAACGGCAATGAAATGGCAAGGCAAGGCAAGGAAATTCTCGGAAATGGCAAGGAAATTTAAGGAAATGGCAAGGAAATTCAAGGAAATGGCAAGGAAATTCAAGGATATTCAAGGAACTGGAAGGCAAGGGAAAAAAATTCAAGGAAATGGCGAGTAAATTCAAGGATATTCAAGGAAATTCAAGGAAATGGCAAGGCAAGGCAAGGAAATTCAAGGAAATTCAAGGAAATGGCGAGTAAATTCAAGGATATTCAAAGATATTCAAGGAAATGGCAAGGCAATGCAAGGAAATTCAAGGAAATGGCAAGGAAATTCAATGATATTCAAGGAAATGGAACGAAAGGAAAAAAATGCATGGAAATGGCAAGTATATTCAAGGATATTCGAGGAAATTCAATGAAATGGCAAGGAAATTCAAGGAAATTCAAGGAAATGGCAAGAAAATTCAAGGAAATGGCCAGGCAAGGAAGGAAATTCAAGGAAATTCAAGGAAATGTCAAGGAAATTCAAGGAAATTCAAGGAAATTCAAGGAAATGGCAAGGAAATTCAGGGAAATTCAAGGACATGGCAAGGAAATTCAAGAAAATTCAAGGAAATGGCTAGGCAAGGAAGGAAATTCAAGGAAATTCAAGGAAATTCAAGGAAGTGTCAAGGAAATTCAAGGAAATTCAAGGAAATTCAAGGAAATGGCAAGGAAATTAAGGGAAATTCAAGGAAATTCAAGGAATAGCAAGTAAATTCACGGAAATTCAAGGAAATGGCAAGGAAATTCAAGGAAATGGCAAGGCAAGGAAAGGAAATTCAAGGAAATGGCAAGGAAAATCAAGGATATTCAAGGAAATGGAAGGCAAGGAAAAAAAATTCAAGGAAATGGCAAGTAAAGTCAAGGATATTCAAGGAAATTCAAGGAGATGGCAAGGAAATTCAAGGAAATTCAAGGAAATGGCAAGGAAATTAAAGGAAATTCAAGGCAATGGAAGGAAATTCAAGAAAATTCAAAGAAATTGAAGGAAATGCAATAAAATCCAAGGAAATTCAAGGAAATTCAAGGAAATTCAATGAAATTCAAGGAAATGGCATGGAAATGACAAGGAAATGGAAGGAAATTCAAGGAAATGGCAAGGAAATTCATGGAAAATCAAGGAGATTCAAGGAAATTCAAGGAAATGGCAAGGAAATTCAAGGAAACGCCAATGAAATGGAAAGGAAATTCAAGGAAATGGCAAAGAAATTCAAGGAATTTCAAGGAAATGGCAAGGAAAGAAAAGGAAATTAAAGAAAATGGCAAGGAAATTCAAGGATATTCAAGGAAATGGAAGGCAAGGAAAAAATTCAAGAAAATAGCAAGTAAATTCAAGGATATTCAAGGAAATTCAAGGAAATGGCCAGGCAAGGAAGGAAATTCAAGGAAATTCAAGGAAATTCAAAGGAATGATAAGGAAATTCAAGGAATTTCAAGGATATTCAAGGAAATGGCAAGGAAATTGAAGGAAATTCAAGGCAATGGCAAGGAAATTCAAAAAAATTCAAAGAAATAGTAGGGAAATTCAAGGAAATTCAAGGAAATTGCAAGGAAAGGAAAGGAAATTCAAGGAAATTCAAGGAAATTCAAGGAAATTCAAGGAAATGCAAGGCAAGGAAAGGAAATTCAAGGAAACGGCAATGAAATGGCAAGGCAAGGCAAGGAAATTCTCGGAAATGGCAAGGAAATTTAAGGAAATGGCAAGGAAATTCAAGGAAATGGCAAGGAAATTCAAGGATATTCAAGGAACTGGAAGGCAAGGGAAAAAAATTCAAGGAAATGGCGAGTAAATTCAAAGATATTCAAGGAAATTCAAGGAAATGGCAAGGCAAGGCAAGGAAATTCAAGGAAATTCAAGGAAATGGCATAAAAAATCAAGGAAATGGCAAGGCAAAGCAAGGAAATTCAAGGAAATTCAAGGAAGTGGCAAGGAAATTCAAGGAAATTCAAGGACATGGCAAGGAAAATCAAGGAAATTCAAGGATATGACAAGGCAAGGAAAGGAAATTCAAGGAAATGGCAAGGAAATTCAAGGAAATTCAAGGAAATGGCAAGGAAATTCAAGGAAATGGCAAGGAAATTCAAGGAAATTCAAGGAAATTCAAAGGAATGGCAAGGAAATTCAAGGAAATTTAAGGATATTCAAGGAAATGGCAAGGAAATTGAAGGAAATTCAAGGCAATGGCAAGGAAATTCAAAAAAATTCAAAGAAATAGTAGGGAAATTCAAGGAAATTCAAGGAAATTGCAAGGAAAGGAAAGGAAATTCAAGGAAATTCAAGGAAATGCAGGGCAAGGAAAGGAAATTCAAGGAAACGGCAATGAAATGGCAAGGCAAGGCAAGGAAATTGTCGGAAATGGCAAGGAAATTCAAGGAAATGGCAAGGAAATTCAAGGAAATGCAAGGAAATTCAAGGAAATTCAATGAAATTCAAGGAAATGGCAATGCAAGGAAAGGAAATTCAAGGAAATTCAAGGAAATGGCAAGGAAATTCAAGGAAATTCAAAGAAATTCAAGGAAATGGCAAGGAAATTCAAGGAAATTGCAAGGAAATGACAAGGAAATGGAAGGAAATTCAAGGAAATGGCAAGGAAATTCATGGAAACTCAAGGAGATTCAAGGAAATTCAAGGAAATGGCAAGGCAAGGCAAGGAAATTTAAGGAAACGCCAATGAAATGGAAAGGAAATTCAAGGAAATTCAAGGAAATTCAAGGAAGTGGCAAGGAAATTCAAGGAAATTCAAGGAAATGGCAAGGAAATTCAAGGAAATTCAAGGACATGGCAAGGAAAATCAAGGAAATTCAAGGATATGGCAAGGCAAGGAAAGGAAATTCAAGGAAATGTCAAGGAAATTCAAGGAAATTCAAGGAAATTCAAAGGAATGATAAGGAAATTCAAGGAATTTCAAGGATATTGAAGGAAATGGCAAGGAAATTGAAGGAAATTCAAGGCAATGGCAAGGAAATTCAAAAAAATTCAAAGAAATAGTAGGGAAATTCAAGGAAATTCAAGGAAATTGCAAGGAAAGGAAAGGAAATTCAAGGAAATTCAAGGAAATGCAGGGCAAGGAAAGGAAATTCAAGGAAACGGCAATGAAATGGCAAGGCAAGGCAAGGAAATTCTCGGAAATGGCAAGGAAATTTAAGGAAATGGCAAGGAAATTCAAGGAAATGGCAAGGAAATTCAAGGATATTCAAGGAACTGGAAGGCAAGGGAAAAAAATTCAAGGAAATGGCGAGTAAATTCAAGGATATTCAAGGAAATTCAAGGAAATGGCAAGGCAAGGCAAGGAAATTCAAGGAAATTCAAGGAAATGGCGAGTAAATTCAAGGATATTCAAAGATATTCAAGGAAATGGCAAGGCAAGGCAAGGAAATTCAAGGAAATGGCAAGGAAATTCAATGATATTCAAGGAAATGGAACGAAAGGAAAAAAATGCATGGAAATGGCAAGTATATTCAAGGATATTCGAGGAAATTCAATGAAATGGCAAGGAAATTCAAGGAAATTCAAGGAAATGGCAAGAAAATTCAAGGAAATGGCCAGGGAAGAAAGGAAATTCAAGGAAATTCAAGGAAATGTCAAGGAAATTCAAGGAAATTCAAGGAAATTCAAGGAAATGGCAAGGAAATTCAGGGAAATTCAAGGACATGGCAAGGAAATTCAAGAAAATTCAAGGAAATGGCTAGGCAAGGAAGGAAATTCAAGGAAATTCAAGGAAATTCAAGGAAGTGTCAAGGAAATTCAAGGAAATTCAAGGAAATTCAAGGAAATGGCAAGGAAATTAAGGGAAATTCAAGGAAATTCAAGGAATAGCAAGAAAATTCACGGAAATTCAAGGAAATGGCAAGGAAATTCAAGGAAATGGCAAGGCAAGGAAAGGAAATTCAAGGAAATGGCAAGGAAAATCAAGGATATTCAAGGAAATGGAAGGCAAGGAAAAAAAATTCAAGGAAATGGCAAGTAAAGTCAAGGATATTCAAGGAAATTCAAGGAGATGGCAAGGAAATTCAAGGAAATTCAAGGAAATGGCAAGGAAATTAAAGGAAATTCAAGGCAATGGAAGGAAATTCAAGAAAATTCAAAGAAATTGAAGGAAATGCAAGGAAATCCAAGGAAATTCAAGGAAATTCAAGGAAATTCAATGAAATTCAAGGAAATGGCATGGAAATGACAAGGAAATGGAAGGAAATTCAAGGAAATGGCAAGGAAATTCATGGAAACTCAAGGAGATTCAAGGAAATTCAAGGAAATGGCAAGGAAATTCAAGGAAACGCCAATGAAATGGAAAGGAAATTCAAGGAAATGGCAAAGAAATTCAAGGAATTTCAAGGAAATGGCAAGGAAAGAAAAGGAAATTCAAGGAAATGGCAAGGAAATTCAAGGAAATTCAATGAAATGGCAAGGAAATTCAAGGAAATTCAAGGAAACGGCAAGAAAATTCAAGGAAATGGCCAGGCAAGGAAGGAAATTCAAGGAAATTCAAGGAAATGTCAAGGAAATTCAAGGAAATTCAAGGAAATTCAAGGAAATGGCAAGGAAATTCAGGGAAATTCAAGGACATGGCAAGGAAATTCAAGAAAATTCAAGGAAATGGCTAGGCAAGGAAGGAAATTCAAGGAAATTCAAGGAAATTCAAGGAAGTGTCAAAGAAATTCAAGGAAATTCAAGGAAATGGCAAGGAAATTCAAGGAAATGGCAAGGCAAGGAAAGGAAATTCAAGGAAATGGCAAGGAAATTCTGGGATATTCAAGGAAATGGAAGGCAAGGAAAAAAAATTCAAGGAAATGGCAAGTAAAGTCAAGGATATTCAAGGAAATTCAAGGAAATCGCAAGGAAATTCAAGGAAATTCAAGGAAATGGAAGGAAATTCAAGAAAATTCAAAGAAATTGAAGGAAATGCAAGGAAATCCAAGGAAATTCAAGGAAATTCAAGGAAATTCAATGAAATTCAAGGAAATGGCATGGAAATGACAAGGAAATGGAAGGAAATTCAAGGAAATGGCAAGGAAATTCATGGAAACTCAAGGAGATTCAAGGAAATTCAAGGAAATGGCAAGGCATGGCAAGGAAATTCAAGGAAACGCCAATGAAATGGAAAGGAAATTCAAGGAAATGGCAAAGAAATTCAAGGAATTTCAAGGAAATGGCAAGGAAAGAAAAGGAAATTCAAGAAAATGGCAAGGAAATTCAAGGATATTCAAGGAAATGGAAGGCAAGGAAAAAATTCAAGGAAATAGCAAGTAAATTCAAGGATATTCAAGGAAATTCAAGGAAATGGCCAGGCAAGGAAGGAAATTCAAGGAAATTCAAGGAAATTCAATGTAATTCAAAGCAATGGCAAGAAAATTAAAGGATATTCAAGGAAATTCAAGGAATAACAAGAAAATTTAAGGAAATTCAAGGAAATTCAAGGAAATGGCATAAAAAATCAAGGAAATGGCAAGGCAAAGCAAGGAAATTCAAGGAAATTCAAGGAAGTGGCAAGGAAATTCAAGGAAATTCAAGGACATGGCAAGGAAAATCAAGGAAATTCAAGGATATGACAAGGCAAGGAAAGGAAATTCAAGGAAATGGCAAGGAAATTCAAGGAAATTCAAGGAAATGGCAAGGAAATTCAAGGAAATGGCAAGGAAATTCAAGGAAATTCAAGGAAATTCAAGGAAATGGCAAGGAAATTCAAGGAAATTCAAGGAAATTCAAAGGAATGGCAAGGAAATTCAAGGAAATTTAAGGATATTCAAGGAAATGGCAAGGAAATTCAAGGAAATTCAAGGCAATGGCAAGGAAATTCAAAAAAATTCAAAGAAATAGTAGGGAAATTCAAGGAAATTCAAGGAAATTGCAAGGAAAGGAAAGGAAATTCAAGGAAATTCAAGGAAATGCAGGGCAAGGAAAGGAAATTCAAGGAAACGGCAATGAAATGGCAAGGCAAGGCAAGGAAATTCTCGGAAATGGCAAGGAAATTCAAGGAAATGGCAAGGAAATTCCAGGAAATGCAAGGAAATTCAAGGAAATTCAATGAAATTCAAGGAAATGGCAATGCAAGGAAAGGAAATTCAAGGAAATTCAAGGAAATGGCAAGGAAATTCAAGGAAATTCAAAGAAATTCAAGGAAATGGCAAGGAAATTCAAGGAAATTGCAAGGAAATGACAAGGAAATGGAAGGAAATTCAAGGAAATGGCAAGGAAATTCATGGAAACTCAAGGAGATTCAAGGAAATTCAAGGAAATGGCAAGGCAAGGCAAGGAAATTTAAGGAAACGCCAATGAAATGGAAAGGAAATTCAAGGAAATTCAAGGAAATTCAAGGAAATGGCAAGGAAAGAAAAGGAAATTCAAGGAAATGGCAAGGAAATTCAAGGAAATTCAAGGACATGGCAAGGAAAATCAAGGAAATTCAAGGATATGGCAAGGCAAGGAAAGGAAATTCAAGGAAATGGCAAAGAAATTCAAGGAAATTCAAGGAAATTCAAAGGAATGGCAAGGAAATTCAAGGAATTTCAAGGATATTCAAGGAAATGGCAAGGAAATTGAAGGAAATTCAAGGCAATGGGAAGGAAATTCAAAAAAATTCAAAGAAATAGTAGGGAAATTAAAGGAAATTCAAGGAAATTGCAAGGAAAGGAAAGGAAATTCAAGGAAATTCAAGGAAATTCAAGGAAATTCAAGGAAATGCAAGGCAAGGAAAGGAAATTCAAGGAAACGGCAATGAAATGGCAAGGCAAGGCAAGGAAATTCTCGGAAATGGCAAGGAAATTTAAGGAAATGGCAAGGAAATTCAAGGAAATGGCAAGGAAATTCAAGGATATTCAAGGAACTGGAAGGCAAGGGAAAAAAATTCAAGGAAATGGCGAGTAAATTCAAGGATATTCAAGGAAATTCAAGGAAATGGCAAGGCAAGGCAAGGAAATTCAAGGAAATTCAAGGAAATGGCGAGTAAATTCAAGGATATTCAAAGATATTCAAGGAAATGGCAAGGCAAGGCAAGGAAATTCAAGGAAATGTAAAAGAAATTCAAGAAAATTCAAGGAAATTCAAGGAAATGGCAGGGAAATTCAAGGAAATTCAAGAAAATTCAAGAAAATGGCAAGGCAAGGAAAAGAAATTCAAGGAAGTTCAAGGAAATTCAAGGAAATGGCAAGGAAATTCAAGGAAATTCATGGAAATGGCAAGACAAGGAAAGGAAATTCAAGGAAATGGCAAGGAAATTCTAAGAAATTCAAAGCAATTCAAGGAAATTCAAGGAAATTCAAGGAAATGGCAAGGAAATTCAAGGAAATTCAAGGAAATTCAAGGAAATGGCAAGGAAATTCAAGGAAATTCAAGGCAATGGCAAAGAAATTAAAGGAAATTCAAGTCAATTCAATGAAATGGCAAAGAAATTCAAGAAAATTCAAGGAAATTCAAGGAAATTCATGGAAATGGCAAGGTAATAAAAGGAAATTCATGAAAATGGCAATAGAATTCAAGGAAATTCAAGGAAATGGCAAGGAAAGGAAAGGAAATTCAAGGAAATGGCAAGGAAATTCAATGATATTCAAGGAAATGGAACGAAAGGAAAAAAATGCATGGAAATGGCAAGTATATTCAAGGATATTCGAGGAAATTCAAGGACATGGCAAGGAAAATCAAGGAAATTCAAGGATATGGGAAGGCAAGGAAAGGAAATTCAAGGAAATGGCAAGGAAATTCAAGGAAATTCAAGGAAATACAAAGGAATGGCAAGGAAATTCAAGGAATTTCAAGGATATTCAAGGAAATGGCAAGGAAATTGAAGGAAATTCAAGGCAATGGCAAGGAAATTCAAAAAAATTCAAAGAAATAGTAGGGAAATTCAAGGAAATTCAAGGAAATTGCAAGGAAAGGAAAGGAAATTCAAGGAAATTCAAGGAAATGCAGGGCAAGGAAAGGAAATTCAAGGAAACGGCAATGAAATGGCAAGGCAAGGCAAGGAAATTCTCGGAAATGGCAAGGAAATTCAAGGAAATGGCAAGGAAATTCCAGGAAATGCAAGGAAATTCAAGGAAATTCAATGAAATTCAAGGAAATGGCAATGCAAGGAAAGGAAATTCAAGGAAATTCAAGGAAATGGCAAGGAAATTCATGGAAACTCAAGGAGATTCAAGGAAATTCAAGGAAATGGCAAGGCAAGGCAAGGAAATTTAAGGAAACGCCAATGAAATGGAAAGGAAATTCAAGGAAATTCAAGGAAATTCAAGGAAGTGGCAAGGAAATTCAAGGAAATTCAAGGAAATGGCAAGGAAATTCAAGGAAATTCAAGGACATGGCAAGGAAAATCAAGGAAATTCAAGGATATGGCAAGGCAAGGAAAGGAAATTCAAGGAAATGGCAAGGAAATTCAAGGAAATTCAAGGAAATTCAAAGGAATGGCAAGGAAATTCAAGGAATTTCAAGGATATTCAAGGAAATGGCAAGGAAATTGAAGGAAATTCAAGGCAATGGGAAGGAAATTCAAAAAAATTCAAAGAAATAGTAGGGAAATTCAAGGAAATTCAAGGAAATTGCAAGGAAAGGAAAGGAAATTCAAGGAAATTCAAGGAAATTCAAGGAAATTCAAGGAAATGCAAGGCAAGGAAAGGAAATTCAAGGAAACGGCAATGAAATGGCAAGGCAAGGCAAGGAAATTCTCGGAAATGGCAAGGAAATTCAAGGAAATTCAATGAAATTCAAGGAAATGGCAATGCAGGGAAAGGAAATTCAAGGAAATTCAAGGAAATGGCAAGGAAATTCAAGGAAATTCAAAGAAATTCAAGGAAATGGCAAGGAAATTCAAGGAAATGGCCAGGAAATTCATGGAAACTCAAGGAGATTCAAGGAAATGGCAAGGCAAGGCAAGGAAATTCTCGGAAATGGCAAGGAAATTCAAGGAAATGGCAAGGAAATTCAAGGAAATGCAAGGAAATTCAAGGAAATTCAATGAAATTCAAGGAAATGGCAATGCAAGGAAAGGAAATTCAAGGAAATTCAAGGAAATGGCAACGATATTCAAGGAAATTCAAGAAATGGCAAGAAAATTCAAAGAAATGGCAAGGAAGGTAAAGGAAATTCAAGGACGTGGCAAGGAAATTCAAGGAAATTCAATGAAATTCAAGGAAATGGCAAGGAAATTCAAGGAAATGCAAGGAAATTCAAGAATATTCAAGGAAATTCAAGGAATAGCAAGAAAATTCAAGGAAATTCAAGGAAATTCAAGGAAGTGGCAAGGAAATTCAAGGAAATTCAAGGAAATGGCAAGGAAATTCAAGGAAATTTAAGGACATGGCAAGGAAATTCAAGGAAATTCAAGGAAATGGCAAGGAAATACAAGGAAATTTAAGGACATGGCAAGGAAATTAAAGGAAATTCAAGGACATGGCAAGGAAATTCAAGGAAATTCAAGGAAATTCAAGGAAATGGCACGGAAATTAAGGGAAATTCAAGGAAATTCAAGGAATAGCAAGAAAATTCACGGAAATTCAAGGAAATGGCAAGGTAATTCAAGGAAATGGCAAGGCAAGGAAAGGAAATTCAAGGAAATGGCAAGGAAATTCAAGGATACTCAAGGAAATGGAAGGCAAGGAAAAAAATTCAAGGAAATGGCAAGTAAAGTCAAGGATATTCAAGGAAATTCAAGGAGATGTCAAGGAAATTCAAGGAAATGGCAAGGAAATTCAAGGAAATTCAAGGAAATGGAAGGAAATTCAAGAAAATTATAGGAAATTCAACAAAATGGCAGGGAAATTCAAGGAAATCAAAGGAAATTCAAGGAAATGGCAAGGAAATTTAAGGAAATGGCAAGGAAATTCAAGAAAATGGCAAGGAAATTCAAGGATATTCAAGGAACTGGAAGGCAAGGGAAAAAAATTCAAGGAAATGGCGAGTAAATTCAAGGATATTCAAGGAAATTCAAGGAAATGGCAAGGCAAGGCAAGGAAATTCAAGGAAATGTAAAAGAAATTCAAGAAAATTCAAGGAAATTCAAGGAAATGGCAGGGAAATTCAAGGAAATTCAAGAAAATTCAAAAAAATGGCAAGGCAAGGAAAAGAAATTCAAGGAAGTTCAAGGAAATTCAAGGAAATGGCAAGGAAATTCAAGGAAATTCATGGAAATGGCAAGACAAGGAAAGGAAATTCAAGGAAATTGCAAGGAAATTCTAGGAAATTCAAAGCAATTCAAGGAAATTCAAGGAAATTCAAGGAAATGGCAAGGAAATTCAAGGAAATTCAAGGAAATTCAAGGAAATGGGAAGGAAATTCAAGGAAATTCAAGGCAATGGCAAAGAAATTAAAGGAAATTCAAGTCAATTCAATGAAATGGCAAAGAAATTCAAGAAAATTCAAGGAAATTCAAGGAAATTCATGGAAATGGCAAGGCAATAAAAGGAAATTCATGAAAATGGCAATAGAATTCAAGGAAATTCAAGGAAATGGCAAGGAAATTCAAGGAAATTCAAGGAAATGGCAAGGCAAGGAAAGGAAATTCAAGGAAATGGCAAGGAAATTCAATGATATTCAAGGAAATGGAACGCAAGGAAAATAATGCATGGAAATGGCAAGTATATTCAAGGATATTCGAGGAAATTCAAGGAAATGGCAAGGAAATTCAAGGAAATTCAATGAAATGGCAAGGAAATTCAAGGAAATTCAAGGAAATGGCAAGAAAATTCAAGAAAATGGCCAGGCAAGGAAGGAAATTCAAGGAAATTCAAGGAAATTCAAGGAAGTGTCAAGGAAATTCAAGGAAATTCAAGGAAATTCAAGGAAATGGCAAGGAAATTCAGGGAAATTCAAGGACATGGCAAGGAAATTCAAGAAAATTCAAGGAAATGGCTAGGCAAGGAAGGAAATTCAAGGAAATTCAAGGAAATTCAAGGAAATTCAAGGAAATGGCAAGGAAATTAAGGGAAATTCAAGGAAATTCAAGGAATAGCAAGAAAATTCACGGAAATTCAAGGAAATGGCAAGGAAATTCAAGGAAATGGCAAGGCAAGGAAAGGAAATTCAAGGAAATGGCAAGGAAAATCAAGGATATTCAAGGAAATGGAAGGCAAGGAAAAAAAATTCAAGGAAATGGCAAGTAAAGTCAAGGATATTCAAGGAAATTCAAGGAGATGGCAAGGAAATTCAAGGAAATTCAAGGAAATGGCAAGGAAATTCAAGGAAATTCAAGAAAATGGAAGGAAATTCAAGAAAATTCAAAGAAATTGAAGGAAATGCAAGGAAATCCAAGGAAATTCAAGGAAATTCAAGGAAATTCAAGGAAATTCAAGGAAAGGGCAATGCAAGGAAAGGAAATTCAAGGAAATTCAAGGAAATTCAAAGAAATTCAAGGAAATGGCAAGGAAATTCAAGGAAATGGCATGGAAATGACAAGGAAATGGAAGGAAATTCAAGGAAATGGCAAGGAACTTCATGGAAACTCAAGGAGATTCAAGGAAATTCAAGGAAATGGCAAGGAAATTCAAGGATATTCAAGGAAATGGAAGGGAAGGAAAAAATTCAAGGAAATAGCAAATAAATTCAAGGATATTCAAGGAAATTCAAGGAAATGGCCAGGCAAGGAAGGAAATTCAAGGAAATTCAAGGAAATTCAAGGAAGTGGCAAGGAAATTCAATGAAATTCAAGGAAATGGCAAGAAAATTCAAGGAAATGGCAAGGCAAGGCAAGGCAATTCTCAGAAATTCAAGTAAATTCAAGGAAGTAACAAGGAAATTCAAGGAAATTCAATGAAATTCAAAGCAATGGCAAGAAAATTAAAGGATATTCAAGGAAATTCAAGGAATAACAAGAAAATTCAAGGAAATTCAAGGAAATTCAAGGAAATGGCATAAAAAAATCAAGGAAATGGCAAGGCAAAGCAAGGAAATTCAAGGAAATTCAAGGAAGTGGCAAGGAAATTCAAGGAAATTCAAGGAAATGGCAAGGAAATTCAAGGAAATTCAAGGACATGGCAAGGAAAATCACGGAAATTCAAGGATATGGCAAGGAAATTCAAAAAAATTCAAAGAAATAGTAGGGAAATTCAAGGAAATTCAAGGAAATTGCAAGGAAAGGAAAGGAAATCCAAGAAAATTCAAGGAAATTCAAGGAAATTCAAGGAAATGCAGGGCAAGGAAAGGAAATTCAAGGACGTGGCAAGGAAATTCAAGGAAATTCAATGAAATTCAAGGAAATGGCAAGGAAATTCAAGGAAATGCAAGGAAATTCAAGGAAATTCAAGGATATTCAGGAAATGGCAACATTATTCAAGGAAATTCAAGGAAATGGCAAGAAAATTCAGGGAAATTCAAGGACATGGCAAGGAAATTCAAGAAAATGGCAAGGAAATTCAAGGAAATGCAAGGAAATTCAAGGAAATTCAATGAAATTCAAGGAAATGGCAATGCAAGGCAAGGAAATTCTCGGAAATGGCAAGGAAATTCAAGGAAATGGCAAGGAAATTCAAGGAAATGCAAGGAAATTCAAGGAAATTCAAGAAATGGCAAGAAAATTCAAGGAAATGGCAAGGAATGAAAAGGAAATTCAAGGACGTGGCAAGGAAATTCAAGGAAATTCAATGAAATTCAAGGAAATGGCAAGGAAATTCAAGGAAATGCAAGGAAATTCAAGGAAATTCAAGGATATTCAGGAAATGGCATCATTATTCAAGGAAATTCAAGGAAATTCAAGGAAATGGCAAGAAAATTCAGGGAAATTCAAGGACATGGCAAGGAAATTCAAGAAAATTCAAGGAAATGGCTAGGCAAGGAAGGAAATTCAAGGAAATTCAAGGAAATTCAAGGAAGTGTCAAGGAAATTCAAGGAAATTCAAGGAAATTCAAGGAAATGGCAAGGAAATTCAAGGAAATGGCAAAGCAAGGAAAGGAAATTCAAGGAAATTGCAAGGAAAATCAAGGATATTCAAGGAAATGGAAGGCAAGGAAAAAAATTCAAGGAAATGGCAAGTAAAGTCAAGGATATTCAAGGAAATTCAAGGAGATGGCAAGGAAATTCAAGGAAATTCAAGGAAATGGCAAGGAAATTCAAGAAAATTGAAGGAAATGGAAGGAAATTCAAGAAAATTCAAAGAAATTGAAGGAAATGCAAGGAAATCCAAGGAAATTCAAGGAAATTCAAGGAAATTCAATGAAATTCAAGGAAATGGCAATGCAAGGAAAGGAAATTCAAGGAAATTCAAGGAAATGGCAAGGAAATTCAAGGAAATTCAAAGAAATTCAAGGAAATGGAAGGAAATTCAAGGAAATGGCATGGAAATGACAAGGAAATGGAAGGAAATTCAAGGAAATGGCAAGGATATTCATGGAAACTCAAGGACATTCAAGGAAATTCAAGGATATGGCAAGGAAATTCAAGGAAATGGCAAGGCAAGGAAAGGAAATTCAAGGAAATGGCAAGGAAAATCAAGGATATTCAAGGAAATGGAAGGCAAGGAAAAAAATTCAAGGAAATGGCAAGTAAAGTCAAGGATATTCAAAAAAATTCAAGGAGATGGCAAGGAAATTCAAGGAATTTCAAGGAAATGGCAAGGAAATTCAAGGAAATTGCAAGGAAATGACAAGGAAATGGAAGGAAATTCAAGGAAATGGCCAGGAAATTCATGGAAACTCAAGGAGATTCAAGGAAATGGCAAGGCAAGGCAAGGAAATTCTCGGAAATGGCAAGGAAATTCAAGGAAATGGCAAGGAAATTCAAGGAAAATCAAGGAAATTCAAGGAAATTCAATGAAATTCAAGGCAATGGCAATGCAAGGAAAGGAAATTCAAGGAAATTCAAGGAAATGGCAACGATATTCAAGGAAATTCAAGAAATGGCAAGAAAATTCAAGGAAATGGCAAGGAAAGAAAAGGAAATTCAAGGACGTGGCAAGGAAATTCAAGGAAATTCAATGAAATTCAAGGAAATGGCAAGGAAATTCAAGGAAATGCAAGGAAATTCAAGGAAATTCAAGGATATTCAGAAAATGGCAACATTATTCAAGGAAATTCAAGGAAATTCAAGGAAATGGCAAGAAAATTCAAGGAAATGGCAAGGTAAGGCAAGGAAATTCTCGGAAATTCAAGGATATTCAAAGAAGTGGCAAGGAAATTCTAGGAAATTCAATGAAATTCAAAGCAATGGCAAGGAAATTCAAGGATATTCAAGGAAATTCAAGGAATAGCAAGAAAATTCAAGGAAATTCAAGGAAATTCAAGGAAATGGCAAGAAAAATCAAGGAAATGGCAAGGCAAGTCAAAGAAATTCAAGGAAATTCAAGGAAATTCAAGGAAGTGGCAAGGAAATTCAAGGAAATTCAAGGAAATGGCAAGGAAATTCAAGGAAATTTAAGGACATGGCAAGGAAATTCAAGGAAATTCAAGGACATGGCAAGGAAATTCAAGGAAATTCAACTATATGGCAAGGAAAGGAAAGGAAAATTAAGGAAATGGCAAAGAAATTTAAAGAAATTCAAGGAAATTCAAGGAAATGGCAAGACAAGGAAAGGAAATTCAAGGAAATGGCAAGGAAATTCTAGGAAATTCAAAGCAATTCAAGGAAATTCAATAAAATTCAAGGAAATTCAAGGAAATGGCAAGGAAATTCAAGGAAATTCAAGGCAATGGCAAAGAAATTAAAGGAAATTCAAGTCAATTCAATGAAATGGCAAAGAAATTCAAGAAAATTCAAGGAAATTCAAGGAAATACATGGAAATGGCAATAGAATTCAAGGAAATTCAAGGAAATTGCAAAAAAATTCAAGGAAATTCAAGGAAATGGCAAGGAAATTCAATGATATTAAAGGAAATGGAACGCAAGGAAAAAAATGCATGGAAATGGCAAGTATATTCAAGGATATTCGGGGAAATTCAAGGAAATGGCAAGGAAATTCAAGGAAATTCAATGAAATGGCAAGGAAATTCAAGGAAATGGCAAGGCAAGGAAAGGAAATTCAAGGAAATGGCAAGGAAATTCAAGGATATTCAAGGAAATGGAAGGCAAGGAAAAAAATTCAAGGCAATGGCAAGTAAAGTCAAGGATATTCAAGGAAATTCAAGGAGATGTCAAGGAAATTCAAGGAAATGGCAAGGAAATTCAAGGAAATGGAAGGAAATTCAAGAAAATTCAAAGAAATTGAAGGAAATGCAAGGAAATCCAAGGAAATTCAAGGAAATGGCAAAGAAATTCAAGAAAATTATAGGAAATTCAACAAAATGGCAGGGAAATTCAAGGAAATTAAAGGAAATTCAAGGAAATGGCAAGGAAATTCAAGGAAATGGCAAGGAAATTCAAGGATATTCAAGGAAATGGCAAGGAAATTCAAGGAAATGGCAAGGCAAGGCAAGGAAATTCAAGGAAATGGCAAGGAAATTCAAGGAAATTCAAGGAAATGGCAAGGAAATTCAAGGAAATTCAAGGAAATGGCAAGACAAGGAAAGGAAATTGAAGGAAATGGCAAGGAAATTCTAGGAAATTCAAAGCAATTCAAGGAAATTCAATAAAATTCAAGGAAATTCAAGGAAATGGCAAGGAAATTCAAGCAAATTCAAGGCAATGGCAAAGAAATTAAAGGAAATTCAAGTCAATGCAATGAAATGGCAAAGAAATTCAAGAAAATTCAAGGAAATTCAAGGAAATTCATGGAAATGGCAATAGAATTCAAGGAAATTCAAGGAAATTGCAAGGAAATTCAAGGAAATTCAAGGAAATGGCAAGGAAAGGAAAGGAAATTCAAGGAAATGGCAAGGAAATTCAATGATATTCAAGGAAATGGAACGCAAGGAAAAAAATGCATGGAAATGGCAAGTATATTCAAAGATATTCGAGGAAATTCAAGGAAATGGCAAGGAAATTCAAGGAAATTCAATGAAATGGCAAGGAAATTCAAGGAAATTCAAGGACATGGCAAGGAAATTCAAGAAAATTCAAGGAAATGGCTAGGCAAGGAAGGAAATTAAGGGAAATTCAAGGAAGTGTCAAGGAAATTCAAGGAAATTCAAGGAAATTCAAGGAAATGGCAAGGAAATTAAGGGAAATTCAAGGAAATTCAAGGAATAGCAAGAAAATTCACGGAAATTCAAGGAAATGGCAAGGAAATTCAAGGAAATGGCAAGGCAAGGCAAGGAAATTCAAGGAAATGGCAAGGAAATTCAAGGATATTCAAGGAAATGGAAGGCAAGGAAAAAAATTCAAGGAAATGGCAAGTAAAGTCAAGGATATTCAAGGAAATTCAAGGAGATGTCAAGGAAATTCAAGGAAATGGCAGGGAAATTCAAGGAAATGGAAGGAAATTCAAGAAAATTCAAAGAAATTGAAGGAAATGCAAGGAAATCCAAGGAAATTCAAGGAAATGGCAAAGAAATTCAAGAAAATTATAGGAAATTCAACAAAATGGCAGGGAAATTCAAGGAAATTAAAGGAAATTCAAGGAAATGGCAAGGAAATTTAAGGAAATGGCAAGGAAATTCAAGGAAATGGCAAGGAAATTCAAGGATATTCAAGGAACTGGAAGGCAAGGGAAAAAATTCAAGGAAATGGCGAGTAAATTCAAGGATATTCAAGGAAATTCAAGGAAATGGCAAGGCAAGGCAAGGAAATTCAAGGAAATTCAAGGAAATGGCAAGGAAATTCAAGGAAATTTAAGGACATTCAAGGAAATGGCAAGGAAATTCAAGGAAATTCAAGGACATGGACGAAATTCAAGGAAATTCAAAGATATTCAAGGAAATGGCAAGGCAAGGCAAGGAAATTCAAGGAAATGTAAAAGAAATTCAAGAAAATTCAAGGAAATTCAAGGAAATGGCAGGGAAATTCAAGGAAATTCAAGAAAATTCAAAAAAATGGCAAGGCAAGGAAAAGAAATTCAAGGAAGTTCAAGGAAATTCAAGGAAATGGCAAGGAAATTCATGGAAATGGCAAGACAAGGAAAGGAAATTCAAGGAAATGGCAAGGAAATTCTAGGAAATTCAAAGCAATTCAAGGAAATTCAAGGAAATTCAAGGAAATGGCAAGGAAATTCAAGGAAATTCAAGGAAATTCAAGGAAATGGCAAGGAAATTCAAGGAAATTCAAGGCAATGGCAAAGAAATTAAAGGAAATTCAAGTCAATTCAATGAAATCGCAAAGAAATTCAAGAAAATTCAAGGAAATTCAAGGAAATTCATGGAAATGGCAATAGAATTCAAGGAAATTCAAGGAAATTCAAGAAAATTCAAAAAAATGGCAAGGCAAGGAAAAGAAATTCAAGGAAGTTCAAGGAAATTCAAGGAAATGGCAAGGAAATTCATGGAAATGGCAAGACAAGGAAAGGAAATTCAAGGAAATGGCAAGGAAATTCTAGGAAATTCAAAGTAATTCAAGGAAATTCAAGGAAATTCAAGGAAATGGCAAGGAAATTCAAGGAAATTCAAGGAAATTCAAGGAAATGGCAAGGAAATTCAAGGAAATTCAAGGCAATGGCAAAGAAATTAAAGGAAATTCAAGTCAATGCAATGAAATGGCAAAGAAATTCAAGAAAATTCAAGGAAATTAAGGGAAATTCATGGAAATGGCAAGGCAATAAAAGGAAATTCATGGAAATGGCAATAGAATTCAAGGAAATTCAAGGAAATTGCAAGGAAATTCAAGGAAATTCAAGGAAATTCAAGGAAGTGTCAAGGAAATTCAAGGAAATTCAAGGAAATGGCAAGGAAATTAAGGGAAATTCAAGGAAATTCAAGGAATAGCAAGAAAATTCACGGAAATTCAAGGAAATGGCAAGGCAAGGCAAGGAAATTCTCGGAAATGGCAAGGAAATTCAAGGAAATGGCAAGGAAATTCAAGGAAATGCAAGGAAATTCAAGGAAATTCAATGAAATTCAAGGAAATGGCAATGCAAGGAAAGGAAATTCAAGGAAATTCAAGGAAATGGCAACGATATTCAAGGAAATTCAAGAAATGGCAAGAAAATTCAAAGAAATGGCAAGGAAGGTAAAGGAAATTCAAGGACGTGGCAAGGAAATTCAAGGAAATTCAATGAAATTCAAGGAAATGGCAAGGAAATTCAAGGAAATGCAAGGAAATTCAAGAATATTCAAGGAAATTCAAGGAATAGCAAGAAAATTCAAGGAAATTCAAGGAAATTCAAGGAAGTGGCAAGGAAATTCAAGGAAATTCAAGGAAATGGCAAGGAAATTCAAGGAAATTTAAGGACATGGCAAGGAAATTCAAGGAAATTCAAGGAAATGGCAAGGAAATACAAGGAAATTTAAGGACATGGCAAGGAAATTAAAGGAAATTCAAGGACATGGCAAGGAAATTCAAGGAAATTCAAGGAAATTCAAGGAAATGGCACGGAAATTAAGGGAAATTCAAGGAAATTCAAGGAATAGCAAGAAAATTCACGGAAATTCAAGGAAATGGCAAGGTAATTCAAGGAAATGGCAAGGCAAGGAAAGGAAATTCAAGGAAATGGCAAGGAAATTCAAGGATACTCAAGGAAATGGAAGGCAAGGAAAAAAATTCAAGGAAATGGCAAGTAAAGTCAAGGATATTCAAGGAAATTCAAGGAGATGTCAAGGAAATTCAAGGAAATGGCAAGGAAATTCAAGGAAATTCAAGGAAATGGAAGGAAATTCAAGAAAATTATAGGAAATTCAACAAAATGGCAGGGAAATTCAAGGAAATCAAAGGAAATTCAAGGAAATGGCAAGGAAATTTAAGGAAATGGCAAGGAAATTCAAGAAAATGGCAAGGAAATTCAAGGATATTCAAGGAACTGGAAGGCAAGGGAAAAAAATTCAAGGAAATGGCGAGTAAATTCAAGGATATTCAAGGAAATTCAAGGAAATGGCAAGGCAAGGCAAGGAAATTCAAGGAAATGTAAAAGAAATTCAAGAAAATTCAAGGAAATTCAAGGAAATGGCAGGGAAATTCAAGGAAATTCAAGAAAATTCAAAAAAATGGCAAGGCAAGGAAAAGAAATTCAAGGAAGTTCAAGGAAATTCAAGGAAATGGCAAGGAAATTCAAGGAAATTCATGGAAATGGCAAGACAAGGAAAGGAAATTCAAGGAAATTGCAAGGAAATTCTAGGAAATTCAAAGCAATTCAAGGAAATTCAAGGAAATTCAAGGAAATGGCAAGGAAATTCAAGGAAATTCAAGGAAATTCAAGGAAATGGGAAGGAAATTCAAGGAAATTCAAGGCAATGGCAAAGAAATTAAAGGAAATTCAAGTCAATTCAATGAAATGGCAAAGAAATTCAAGAAAATTCAAGGAAATTCAAGGAAATTCATGGAAATGGCAAGGCAATAAAAGGAAATTCATGAAAATGGCAATAGAATTCAAGGAAATTCAAGGAAATGGCAAGGAAATTCAAGGAAATTCAAGGAAATGGCAAGGCAAGGAAAGGAAATTCAAGGAAATGGCAAGGAAATTCAATGATATTCAAGGAAATGGAATGCAAGGAAAATAATGCATGGAAATGGCAAGTATATTCAAGGATATTCGAGGAAATTCAAGGAAATGGCAAGGAAATTCAAGGAAATTCAATGAAATGGCAAGGAAATTCAAGGAAATTCAAGGAAATGGCAAGAAAATTCAAGAAAATGGCCAGGCAAGGAAGGAAATTCAAGGAAATTCAAGGAAATTCAAGGAAGTGTCAAGGAAATTCAAGGAAATTCAAGGAAATTCAAGGAAATGGCAAGGAAATTCAGGGAAATTCAAGGACATGGCAAGGAAATTCAAGAAAATTCAAGGAAATGGCTAGGCAAGGAAGGAAATTCAAGGAAATTCAAGGAAATTCAAGGAAATTCAAGGAAATGGCAAGGAAATTAAGGGAAATTCAAGGAAATTCAAGGAATAGCAAGAAAATTCACGGAAATTCAAAAAAATGGCAAGGAAATTCAAGGAAATGGCAAGGCAAGGAAAGGAAATTCAAGGAAATGGCAAGGAAAATCAAGGATATTCAAGGAAATGGAAGGCAAGGAAAAAAAATTCAAGGAAATGGCAAGTAAAGTCAAGGATATTCAAGGAAATTCAAGGAGATGGCAAGGAAATTCAAGGAAATTCAAGGAAATGGCAAGGAAATTCAAGGAAATTCAAGAAAATGGAAGGAAATTCAAGAAAATTCAAAGAAATTGAAGGAAATGCAAGGAAATCCAAGGAAATTCAAGGAAATTCAAGGAAATTCAAGGAAATTCAAGGAAAGGGCAATGCAAGGAAAGGAAATTCAAGGAAATTCAAGGAAATTCAAAGAAATTCAAGGAAATGGCAAGGAAATTCAAGGAAATGGCATGGAAATGACAAGGAAATGGAAGGAAATTCAAGGAAATGGCAAGGAACTTCATGGAAACTCAAGGAGATTCAAGGAAATTCAAGGAAATGGCAAGGAAATTCAAGGATATTCAAGGAAATGGAAGGCAACGAAAAAATTCAAGGAAATAGCAAATAAATTCAAGGATATTCAAGGAAATTCAAGGAAATGGCCAGGCAAGGAAGGAAATTCAAGGAAATTCAAGGAAATTCAAGGAAGTGGCAAGGAAATTCAATGAAATTCAAGGAAATGGCAAGAAAATTCAAGGAAATGGCAAGGCAAGGCAAGGCAATTCTCAGAAATTCAAGTAAATTCAAGGAAGTAACAAGGAAATTCAAGGAAATTCAATGAAATTCAAAGCAATGGCAAGAAAATTAAAGGATATTCAAGGAAATTCAAGGAATAACAAGAAAATTCAAGGAAATTCAAGGAAATTCAAGGAAATGGCATAAAAAAATCAAGGAAATGGCAAGGCAAAGCAAGGAAATTCAAGGAAATTCAAGGAAATGGCAAGGAAATTCAAGGAAATTCAAGGACATGGCAAGGAAAATCACGGAAATTCAAGGAAATGGCAAGGAAATTCAAAAAAATTCAAAGAAATAGTAGGGAAATTCAAGGAAATTCAAGGAAATTGCAAGGAAAGGAAAGGAAATCCAAGAAAATTCAAGGAAATTCAAGGAAATTCAAGGAAATGCAGGGCAAGGAAAGGAAATTCAAGGACGTGGCAAGGAAATTCAAGGAAATTCAATGAAATTCAAGGAAATGGCAAGGAAATTCAAGGAAATGCAAGGAAATTCAAGGAAATTCAAGGATATTCAGGAAATGGCAACATTATTCAAGGAAATTCAAGGAAATGGCAAGAAAATTCAGGGAAATTCAAGGACATGGCAAGGAAATTCAAGAAAATGGCAAGGAAATTCAAGGAAATGCAAGGAAATTCAAGGAAATTCAATGAAATTCAAGGAAATGGCAATGCAAGGCAAGGAAATTCTCGGAAATGGCAAGGAAATTCAAGGAAATGGCAAGGAAATTCAAGGAAATGCAAGGAAATTCAAGGAAATTCAAGAAATGGCAAGAAAATTCAAGGAAATGGCAAGGAATGAAAAGGCAATTCAAGGACGTGGCAAGGAAATTCAAGGAAATTCAATGAAATTCAAGGAAATGGCAAGGAAATTCAAGGAAATGCAAGGAAATTCAAGGAAATTCAAGGATATTCAGGAAATGGCATCATTATTCAAGGAAATTCAAGGAAATTCAAGGAAATGGCAAGAAAATTCAGGGAAATTCAAGGACATGGCAAGGAAATTCAAGAAAATTCAAGGAAATGGCTAGGCAAGGAAGGAAATTCAAGGAAATTCAAGGAAATTCAAGGAAGTGTCAAGGAAATTCAAGGAAATTCAAGGAAATTCAAGGAAATGGCAAGGAAATTCAAGGAAATGGCAAAGCAAGGAAAGGAAATTCAAGGAAATTGCAAGGAAAATCAAAGATATTCAAGGAAATGGAAGGCAAGGAAAAAAATTCAAGGAAATGGCAAGTAAAGTCAAGGATATTCAAGGAAATTCAAGGAGATGGCAAGGAAATTCAAGGAAATTCAAGGAAATGGCAAGGAAATTCAAGAAAATTGAAGGAAATGGAAGGAAATTCAAGAAAATTCAAAGAAATTGAAGGAAATGCAAGGAAATCCAAGGAAATTCAAGGAAATTCAAGGAAATTCAAGGAAATTCAAGGAAATTCAATGAAATTCAAGGAAATGGCAATGCAAGGAAAGGAAATTCAAGGAAATTCAAGGAAATGGCAAGGAAATTCAAGGAAATTCAAAGAAATTCAAGGAAATGGCAAGGAAATTCAAGGAAATGGCATGGAAATGACAAGGAAATGGAAGGAAATTCAAGGAAATGGCAAGGATATTCATGGAAACTCAAGGAGATTCAAGGAAATTCAAGGATATGGCAAGGAAATTCAAGGAAATGGCAAGGCAAGGAAAGGAAATTCAAGGAAATGGCAAGGAAAATCAAGGATATTCAAGGAAATGGAAGGCAAGGAGAAAAAATTCAAGGAAATGGCAAGTAAATTCAAGGATATTCAAAAAAATTCAAGGAGATGGCAAGGAAATTCAAGGAAATTCAAGGAAATGGCAAGGAAATTCAAGGAAATTCAAGGAAATGGCAAAGAAATTCAAGGAATTTCAAGGAAATGGCAAGGAAAGAAAAGGAAATTCAAGAAAATGGCAAGGAAATTCAAGGATATTCAAGGAAATGGAAGGCAAGGGAAAAATTCAAGGAAATAGCAAGTAAATTCAAGGATATTCAAGGAAATTCAAGGAAATGACCAGGCAAGGAAGGAAATTCAAGGAAATTCAAGGAAATTCAAGGAAGTGGCAAGGAAATTCAAGGAAATTCAAAGAAATTCAAGGAAATGGCAAGAAAATTCAAGGAAATGGCAAGGCAAGGCAAGGCAATTCTCGGAAATTCAAGGAAATTCAAGGAAGTAACAAGGAAATTCAAGGAAATTCAATGAAATTCAAAGCAATGGCAAGAAAATTAAAGGATATTCAAGGAAATTCAAGGAATAACAAGAAAATTCAAGGAAATTCAAGGAAATTCAAGGAAATGGCATAAAAAATCAAGGAAATGGCAAGGCAAAGCAAGGAAATTCAAGGAAATTCAAGGAAGTGGCAAGGAAATTCAAGGAAATTCAAGGAAATGGCAAGGAAATTCAAGGAAATTCAAGGACATGGCAAGGAAAATCAAGGAAATTCAAGGATATGGCAAGGCAAGGAAAGGAAATTCAAGGAAATGGCAAGGAAATTCAAGGAAATTCAAGGAAATTCAAAGGAATGGCAAGGAAATTCAAGGAATTTCAAGGATATTCAAGGAAATGGCAAGGAATTTTAAGGAAATTCAAGGCAATGGCAAGGAAATTCAAAAAAATTCAAAGAAATAGTAGGGAAATTCATGGAAATTCAAGGAAATTGCAAGAAAAGGAAAGGAAATCCAAGAAAATTCATAGAAATTCAAGGAAATTCAAGGAAATGCAGGGCAAGGAAAGGAAATTCAAGGAAACGGCAATGAAATGGCAAGGCAAGGCAAGGAAATTCTCGGAAATGGCAAGGAAATTCAAGGAAATGGCAAGGAAATTCAAGGAAATGCAAGGAAATTCAAGGAAATTCAATGAAATTCAAGGAAATGGCAATGCAAGGAAAGGAAATTCAAGGAAATTCAAGGAAATGGCAACGATATTCAAGGAAATTCAAGAAATGGCAAGAAAATTCAAGGAAATGGCAAGGAAAGAAAAGGAAATTCAAGGACGTGGCAAGGAAATTCAAGGAAATTCAATGAAATTCAAGGAAATGGCAAGGAAATTCAAGGAAATGCAAGGAAATTCAAGGAAATTCAAGGATATTCAGGAAATGGCAACATTATTCAAGGAAATTCAAGGAAATTCAAGGAAATGGCAAGAAAATTCAGGGAAATTCAAGGACATGGCAAGGAAATTCAAGAAAATTCAAGGAAATGGCTAGGCAAGGAAGGAAATTCAAGGAAATTCAAGGAAATTCAAGGAAGTGTCAAGGAAATTCAAGGAAATTCCAGGAAATTCAAGGAAATGGCAAGGAAATTCAAGGAAATGGCAAAGCAAGGAAAGGAAATTCAAGGAAATTGCAAGGAAAATCAAGGATATTCAAGGAAATGGAAGGCAAGGAAAAAAAATTCAAGGAAATGGCAAGTAAAGTCAAGGATATTCAAGGAAATTCAAGGAGATGGCAAGGAAATTCAAGGAAATTCAAGGAAATGGCAAGGAAATTCAAGAAAATTGAAGGAAATGGAAGGAAATTCAAGAAAATTCAAAGAAATTGAAGGAAATGCAAGGAAATCCAAGGAAATTCAAGGAAATTCAAGGAAATTCAATGAAATTCAAGGAAATGGCAATGCAAGGAAAGGAAATTCAAGGAAATTCAAGGAAATGGCAAGGAAATTCAAGGAAATTCAAAGAAATTCAAGGAAATGGAAGGAAATTCAAGGAAATGGCATGGAAATGACAAGGAAATGGAAGGAAATTCAAGGAAATGGCAAGGATATTCATGGAAACTCAAGGACATTCAAGGAAATTCAAGGATATGGCAAGGAAATTCAAGGAAATGGCAAGGCAAGGAAAGGAAATTCAAGGAAATGGCAAGGAAAATCAAGGATATTCAAGGAAATGGAAGGCAAGGAAAAAAATTCAAGGAAATGGCAAGTAAAGTCAAGGATATTCAAAAAAATTCAAGGAGATGGCAAGGAAATTCAAGGAATTTCAAGGAAATGGCAAGGAAATTCAAGGAAATTGCAAGGAAATGACAAGGAAATGGAAGGAAATTCAAGGAAATGGCCAGGAAATTCATGGAAACTCAAGGAGATTCAAGGAAATGGCAAGGCAAGGCAAGGAAATTCTCGGAAATGGCAAGGAAATTCAAGGAAATGGCAAGGAAATTCAAGGAAAATCAAGGAAATTCAAGGAAATTCAATGAAATTCAAGGAAATGGCAATGCAAGGAAAGGAAATTCAAGGAAATTCAAGGAAATGGCAACGATATTCAAGGAAATTCAAGAAATGGCAAGAAAATTCAAGGAAATGGCAAGGAAAGAAAAGGAAATTCAAGGACGTGGCAAGGAAATTCAAGGAAATTCAATGAAATTCAAGGAAATGGCAAGGAAATTCAAGGAAATGCAAGGAAATTCAAGGAAATTCAAGGATATTCAGAAAATGGCAACATTATTCAAGGAAATTCAAGGAAATTCAAGGAAATGGCAAGAAAATTCAAGGAAATGGCAAGGCAAGGCAAGGAAATTCTCGGAAATTCAAGGATATTCAAAGAAGTGGCAAGGAAATTCTAGGAAATTCAATGAAATTCAAAGCAATGGCAAGGAAATTCAAGGATATTCAAGGAAATTCAAGGAATAGCAAGAAAATTCAAGGAAATTCAAGGAAATTCAAGGAAATGGCAAGAAAAATCAAGGAAATGGCAAGGCAAGTCAAGGAAATTCAAGGAAATTCAAGGAAATTCAAGGAAGTGGCAAGGAAATTCAAGGAAATTCAAGGAAATGGCAAGGAAATTCAAGGAAATTTAAGGACATGGCAAGGAAATTCAAGGAAATTCAAGGACATGGCAAGGAAATTCAAGGAAATTCAACTATATGGCAAGGAAAGGAAAGGAAAATTAAGGAAATGGCAAAGAAATTTAAAGAAATTCAAGGAAATTCAAGGAAATGGCAAGACAAGGAAAGGAAATTCAAGGAAATGGCAAGGAAATTCTAGGAAATTCAAAGCAATTCAAGGAAATTCAATAAAATTCAAGGAAATTCAAGGAAATGGCAAGGAAATTCAAGGAAATTCAAGGCAATGGCAAAGAAATTAAAGGAAATTCAAGTCAATTCAATGAAATGGCAAAGAAATTCAAGAAAATTCAAGGAAATTCAAGGAAATACATGGAAATGGCAATAGAATTCAAGGAAATTCAAGGAAATTGCAAAAAAATTCAAGGAAATTCAAGGAAATGGCAAGGAAATTCAATGATATTAAAGGAAATGGAACGCAAGGAAAAAAATGCATGGAAATGGCAAGTATATTCAAGGATATTCGGGGAAATTCAAGGAAATGGCAAGGAAATTCAAGGAAATTCAATGAAATGGCAAGGAAATTCAAGGAAATGGCAAGGCAAGGAAAGGAAATTCAAGGAAATGGCAAGGAAATTCAAGGATATTCAAGGAAATGGAAGGCAAGGAAAAAAATTCAAGGCAATGGCAAGTAAAGTCAAGGATATTCAAGGAAATTCAAGGAGATGTCAAGGAAATTCAAGGAAATGGCAAGGAAATTCAAGGAAATGGAAGGAAATTCAAGAAAATTCAAAGAAATTGAAGGAAATGCAAGGAAATCCAAGGAAATTCAAGGAAATGGCAAAGAAATTCAAGAAAATTATAGGAAATTCAACAAAATGGCAGGGAAATTCAAGGAAATTAAAGGAAATTCAAGGAAATGGCAAGGAAATTCAAGGAAATGGCAAGGAAATTCAAGGATATTCAAGGAAATGGCAAGGAAATTCAAGGAAATGGCAAGGCAAGGCAAGGAAATTCAAGGAAATGGCAAGGAAATTCAAGGAAATTCAAGGAAATGGCAAGGAAATTCAAGGAAATTCAAGGAAATGGAAGGAAATTCAAGAAAATTCAAAGAAATTGAAGGAAATGCAAGGAAATCCAAGGAAATTCAAGGAAATGGCAAAGAAATTCAAGAAAATTATAGGAAATTCAACAAAATGGCAGGGAAATTCAAGGAAATTAAAGGAAATTCAAGGAAATGGCAAGGAAATTCAAGGAAATGGCAAGGAAATTCAAGGATATTCAAGGAAATGGCAAGGAAATTCAAGGAAATGGCAAGGCAAGGCAAGGAAATTCAAGGAAATGGCAAGGAAATTCAAGGAAATTCAAGGAAATGGCAAGGAAATTCAAGGAAATTCAAGGAAATGGCAAGACAAGGAAAGGAAATTGAAGGAAATGGCAAGGAAATTCTAGGAAATTCAAAGCAATTCAAGGAAATTCAATAAAATTCAAGGAAATTCAAGGAAATGGCAAGGAAATTCAAGCAAATTCAAGGCAATGGCAAAGAAATTAAAGGAAATTCAAGTCAATTCAATGAAATGGCAAAGAAATTCAAGAAAATTCAAGGAAATTCAAGGAAATTCATGGAAATGGCAATAGAATTCAAGGAAATTCAAGGAAATTGCAAGGAAATTCAAGGAAATTCAAGGAAATGGCAAGGAAAGGAAAGGAAATTCAAGGAAATGGCAAGGAAATTCAATGATATTCAAGGAAATGGAACGCAAGGAAAAAAATGCATGGAAATGGCAAGTATATTCAAAGATATTCGAGGAAATTCAAGGAAATGGCAAGGAAATTCAAGGAAATTCAATGAAATGGCAAGGAAATTCAAGGAAATTCAAGGACATGGCAAGGAAATTCAAGAAAATTCAAGGAAATGGCTAGGCAAGGAAGGAAATTCAAGGAAATTCAAGGAAGTGTCAAGGAAATTCAAGGAAATTCAAGGAAATTCAAGGAAATGGCAAGGAAATTAAGGGAAATTCAAGGAAATTCAAGGAATAGCAAGAAAATTCACGGAAATTCAAGGAAATGGCAAGGAAATTCAAGGAAATGGCAAGGCAAGGCAAGGAAATTCAAGGAAATGGCAAGGAAATTCAAGGATATTCAAGGAAATGGAAGGCAAGGAAAAAAATTCAAGGAAATGGCAAGTAAAGTCAAGGATATTCAAGGAAATTCAAGGAGATGTCAAGGAAATTCAAGGAAATGGCAAGGAAATTCAAGGAAATGGAAGGAAATTCAAGAAAATTCAAAGAAATTGAAGGAAATGCAAGGAAATCCAAGGAAATTCAAGGAAATGGCAAAGAAATTCAAGAAAATTATAGGAAATTCAACAAAATGGCAGGGAAATTCAAGGAAATTAAAGGAAATTCAAGGAAATGGCAAGGAAATTTAAGGAAATGGCAAGGAAATTCAAGGAAATGGCAAGGAAATTCAAGGATATTCAAGGAACTGGAAGGCAAGGGAAAAAATTCAAGGAAATGGCGAGTAAATTCAAGGATATTCAAGGAAATTCAAGGAAATGGCAAGGCAAGGCAAGGAAATTCAAGGAAATTCAAGGAAATGGCAAGGAAATTCAAGGAAATTTAAGGACATTCAAGGAAATGGCAAGGAAATTCAAGGAAATTCAAGGACATGGACGAAATTCAAGGAAATTCAAAGATATTCAAGGAAATGGCAAGGCAAGGCAAGGAAATTCAAGGAAATGTAAAAGAAATTCAAGAAAATTCAAGGAAATTCAAGGAAATGGCAGGGAAATTCAAGGAAATTCAAGAAAATTCAAAAAAATGGCAAGGCAAGGAAAAGAAATTCAAGGAAGTTCAAGGAAATTCAAGGAAATGGCAAGGAAATTCATGGAAATGGCAAGACAAGGAAAGGAAATTCAAGGAAATGGCAAGGAAATTCTAGGAAATTCAAAGCAATTCAAGGAAATTCAAGGAAATTCAAGGAAATGGCAAGGAAATTCAAGGAAATTCAAGGAAATTCAAGGAAATGGCAAGGAAATTCAAGGAAATTCAAGGCAATGGCAAAGAAATTAAAGGAAATTCAAGTCAATTCAATGAAATCGCAAAGAAATTCAAGAAAATTCAAGGAAATTCAAGGAAATTCATGGAAATGGCAATAGAATTCAAGGAAATTCAAGGAAATTCAAGAAAATTCAAAAAAATGGCAAGGCAAGGAAAAGAAATTCAAGGAAGTTCAAGGAAATTCAAGGAAATGGCAAGGAAATTCATGGAAATGGCAAGACAAGGAAAGGAAATTCAAGGAAATGGCAAGGAAATTCTAGGAAATTCAAAGTAATTCAAGGAAATTCAAGGAAATTCAAGGAAATGGCAAGGAAATTCAAGGAAATTCAAGGAAATTCAAGGAAATGGCAAGGAAATTCAAGGAAATTCAAGGCAATGGCAAAGAAATTAAAGGAAATTCAAGGCAATGCAATGAAATGGCAAAGAAATTCAAGAAAATTCAAGGAAATTAAGGGAAATTCATGGAAATGGCAAGGCAATAAAAGGAAATTCATGGAAATGGCAATAGAATTCAAGGAAATTCAAGGAAATTGCAAGGAAATTCAAGGAAATTCAAGGAAATTCAAGGAAGTGTCAAGGAAATTCAAGGAAATTCAAGGAAATGGCAAGGAAATTAAGGGAAATTCAAGGAAATTCAAGGAATAGCAAGAAAATTCACGGAAATTCAAGGAAATGGCAAGGAAATTCAAGGAAATGGCAAGGCAAGGAAAGGAAATTCAAGGAAATGGCAAGGAAATTCTAGGATATTCAAGGAAATGGAAGGCAAGGAAAAAAAATTCAAGGAAATGGCAAGTAAAGTCAAGGATATTCAAGGAAATTCAAGGAAATGGCAAGGAAATTCATGGAAATGGCAAGACAAGGAAAGGAAATTCAAGGAAATGGCAAGGAAATTCTAGGAAATTGAAAGTAATTCAAGGAAATTCAAGGAAATTCAAGGAAATGGCAAGGAAATTCAAGGAAATTCAAGGAAATTCAAGGAAATGGCAAGGAAATTCAAGGAAATTCAAGGCAATGGCAAAGAAATTAAAGGAAATTCAAGTCAATGCAATGAAATGGCAAAGAAATTCAAGAAAATTCAAGGAAATTAAGGGAAATTCATGGAAATGGCAAGGCAATAAAAGGAAATTCATGGAAATGGCAATAGAATTCAAGGAAATTCAAGGAAATTGCAAGGAAATTCAAGGAAATTCAAGGAAATGGCAAGGAAAGGAAAGGAAATTCAAGGAAATGGCAAGGAAATTCAATGATATTCAAGGAAATGGAACGCAAGGAAAAAAATGCATGGAAATGGAAAGTATATTCAAGGATATTCAAGGAAATTCAAGGAAATGGCAGGAAATTCAAGGAAATTCAATGAAATGGTAAGGAAATTCAAGGAAATTCAAGGAAATGGCAAGAAAATTCAAGGAAATGGCCAGGCAAGGAAGGAAATTCAAGGAAATTCAAGGAAATTCAAGGAAGTGTCAAGGAAATTCAAGGAAATTCAAGGAAATGGCAAGGAAATTAAGGGAAATTCAAGGAAATTCAAGGAATAGCAAGAAAATTCACGGAAATTCAAGGAAATGGCAAGGAAATTCAAGGAAATGGCAAGGCAAGGAAAGGAAATTCAAGGAAATGGCAAGGAAATTCTAGGATATTCAAGGAAATGGAAGGCAAGGAAAAAAAATTCAAGGAAATGGCAAGTAAAGTCAAGGATATTCAAGGAAATTCAAGGAAATGGCAAGGAAATTCAAGGAAATTCAAGGAAATGCAAGGAAATTCAAGAAAATTCAAAGAAATTGAAGGAAATGCAAGGAAATCCAAGGAAATTCAAGGAAATGGCAAAGAAATTCAAGAATATTCAAGGAAATTCGACAAAATGGCATGGAAATTCAAGGAAATTCAAGGAAATTCAAGGAAATGGCAAGGAAATTTAAGGAAATGGCAAGGAAATTCAAGGATATTCAAGGAAATTCAAGGAAATGGCAAGGAAATTCAAAAAAATTCAAGGAAATTCAAGGAAATGGCAAGCAAATTCAAGGAAAATCAGGGCAATGGCAAAGAAATTAAAGGAAATTCAAGTCAATTCACTGAAATGGCAACAAAATTCAAGGAAATTCAAGGAAATTCAAGGAAATGGCAAGGCAATGAAAGGAAATTCAAGGAAATGGCAAAAAAATTGAAGGAAATTCAAGGAAATGGCAAGGAAATTCAAGGAAATTCAAGGAAGTGTCAAGGAAATTCAAGGAAATTCAAGGAAATTCAAGGAAATGGCAAGGAAATTAAGGGAAATTCAAGGAAATTCAAGGAATAGCAAGAAAATTCACGGAAATTCAAGGAAATGGCAAGGAAATTCAAGGAAATGGCAAGGCAAGGCAAGGAAATTCAAGGAAATGGCAAGGAAATTCAAGGATATTCAAGGAAATGGAAGGCAAGGAAAAAAATTCAAGGAAATGGCAAGTAAAGTCAAGGATATTCAAGGAAATTCAAGGAGATGTCAAGGAAATTCAAGGAAATGGCAAGGAAATTCAAGGAAATGGAAGGAAATTCAAGAAAATTCAAAGAAATTGAAGGAAATGCAAGGAAATCCAAGGAAATTCAAGGAAATGGCAAAGAAATTCAAGAAAATTTTAGGAAATTCAACAAAATGGCAGGGAAATTCAAGGAAATTAAAGGAAATTCAAGGAAATGGCAAGGAAATTTAAGGAAATGGCAAGGAAATTCAAGGAAATGGCAAGGAAATTCAAGGATATTCAAGGAAATGGAACGCAAGGAAAAAAATGCATGGAAATGGCAAGTATATTCAAGGATATTCAAGGAAATTCAAGGAAATGGCAAGGAAATTCAAGGAAATTCAATGAAATGGTAAGGAAATTCAAGGAAATTCAAGGAAATGGCAAGAAAATTCAAGGAAATGGCCAGGCAAGGAAGGAAATTCAAGGAAATTCAAGGAAATTCAAGGAAGTGTCAAGGAAATTCAAGGAAATTCAAGGAAATGGCAAGGAAATTAAGGGAAATTCAAGGAAATTTAAGGAATAGCAAGAAAATTCACGGAAATTCAAGGAAATGGCAAGGAAATTCAAGGAAATGGCAAGGCAAGGCAAGGAAATTCAAGGAAATGGCAAGGAAATTCTAGGATATTCAAGGAAATGGAAGGGAAGGAATAAAAATTCAAGGAAATGGCAAGTAAAGTCAAGGATATTCAAGGAAATTCAAGGAAATGGCAAGGAAATTCAAGGAAATTCAAGGAAATGGAAGGAAATTCAAGAAAATTCAAGGAAATTCAACAAAATGGCAGGGAAATTCAAGGAAATTCAAGGAAATTCAAGGAAATGGCAAGGAAATTTAAGGAAATAGCAAGGAAATTCAAGGATATTCAAGGAAATTCAAGGAAATGGCAAGGAAATTCAAAAAAATTCAAGGAAATTCAAGGAAATGGCAAGCAAATTCAAGGAAAATCAGGGCAATGGCAAAGAAATTAAAGGAAATTCAAGTCAATTCACTGAAATGGCAACAAAATTCAAGGAAATTCAAGGAAATTCAAGGAAATGGCAAGGCAATGAAAGGAAATTCAAGGAAATGGCAAAAAAATTGAAGGAAATTCAAGGAAATGGCAAGGAAATTCAAGGAAATTCAAGGAAGTGTCAAGGAAATTCAAGGAAATTCAAGGAAATTCAAGGAAATGGCAAGGAAATTAAGGGAAATTCAAGGAAATTCAAGGAATAGCAAGAAAATTCACGGAAATTCAAGGAAATGGCAAGGAAATTCAAGGAAATGGCAAGGCAAGGCAAGGAAATTCAAGAAAATGGCAAGGAAATTCAAGGAAATTCAAGGAAATGGAAAGACAAGGAAAGGAAATTGAAGGAAATGGCAAGGAAATTCTAGGAAATTCAAAGCAATTCAAGGAAATTCAATAAAATTCAAGGAAATTCAAGGAAATGGCAAGGAAATTCAAGCAAATTCAAGGCAATGGCAAAGAAATTAAAGGAAATTCAAGTCAATTCAATGAAATGGCAAAGAAATTCAAGAAAATTCAAGGAAATTCAAGGAAATTCATGGAAATGGCAATAGAATTCAAGGAAATTCAAGGAAATTGCAAGGAAATTCAAGGAAATTCAAGGAAATGGCAAGGAAAGGAAAGGAAATTCAAGGAAATGGCAAGGAAATTCAATGATATTCAAGGAAATGGAACGCAAGGAAAAAAATGCATGGAAATGGCAAGTATATTCAAAGATATTCGAGGAAATTCAAGGAAATGGCAAGGAAATTCAAGGAAATTCAATGAAATGGCAAGGAAATTCAAGGAAATTCAAGGACATGGCAAGGAAATTCAAGAAAATTCAAGGAAATGGCTAGGCAAGGAAGGAAATTCAAGGAAATTCAAGGAAGTGTCAAGGAAATTCAAGGAAATTCAAGGAAATTCAAGGAAATGGCAAGGAAATTAAGGGAAATTCAAGGAAATTCAAGGAATAGCAAGAAAATTCACGGAAATTCAAGGAAATGGCAAGGAAATTCAAGGAAATGGAAAGGCAAGGAAATTCAATGAAATGGCAAGAAAATTCAAGGATATTCAAGGAAATGGAAGGCAAGGAAAAAAATTCAAGGAAATGGCAAGTAAAGTCAAGGATATTCAAGGAAATTCAAGGAGATGTCAAGGAAATTCAAGGAAATGGCAAGGAAATTCAAGGAAATGGAAGGAAATTCAAGAAAATTCAAAGAAATTGAAGGAAATGCAAGGAAATCCAAGGAAATTCAAGGAAATGGCAAAGAAATTCAAGAAAATTTTAGGAAATTCAACAAAATGGCAGGGAAATTCAAGGAAATTAAAGGAAAATCAAGGAAATGGCAAGGAAATTTAAGGAAATGGCAAGGAAATTCAAGGAAATGGCAAGGAAATTCAAGGATATTCAAGGAACTGGAAGGCAAGGGAAAAAAATTCAAGGAAATGGCGAGTAAATTCAAGGATATTCAAGGAAATTCAAGGAAATGGCAAGGCAAGGCAAGGAAATTCAAGGAAATTCAAGGAAATGGCAAGGAAATTCAAGGAAATTTAAGGACATTCAAGGAAATGGCAAGGAAATTCAAGGAAATTCAAGGACATGGACGAAATTCAAGGAAATTCAAAGATATTCAAGGAAATGGCAAGGCAAGGCAAGGAAATTCAAGGAAATGTAAAAGAAATTCAAGAAAATTCAAGGAAATTCAAGGAAATGGCAGGGAAATTCAAGGAAATTCAAGAAAATGCAAAAAAATGGCAAGGCAAGGAAAAGAAATTCAAGGAAGTTCAAGGAAATTCAAGGAAATGGCAAGGAAATTCATGGAAATGGCAAGACAAGGAAAGGAAATTCAAGGAAATGGCAAGGAAATTCTAGGAAATTCAAAGCAATTCAAGGAAATTCAAGGAAATTCAAGGAAATGGCAAGGAAATTCAAGGAAATTCAAGGAAATTCAAGGAAATGGCAAGGAAATTCAAGGAAATTCAAGGCAATGGCAAAGAAATTAAAGGAAATTCAAGTCAATTCAATGAAATCGCAAAGAAATTCAAGAAAATTCAAGGAAATTCAAGGAAATTCATGGAAATGGCAATAGAATTCAAGGAAATTCAAGGAAATTCAAGAAAATTCAAAAAAATGGCAAGGCAAGGAAAAGAAATTCAAGGAAGTTCAAGGAAATTCAAGGAAATGGCAAGGAAATTCATGGAAATGGCAAGACAAGGAAAGGAAATTCAAGGAAATGGCAAGGAAATTCTAGGAAATTCAAAGTAATTCAAGGAAATTCAAGGAAATTCAAGGAAATGGCAAGGCAATTCAAGGAAATTCAAGGAAATTCAAGGAAATGGCAAGGAAATTCAAGGAAATTCAAGGCAATGGCAAAGAAATTAAAGGAAATTCAAGTCAATGCAATGAAATGGCAAAGAAATTCAAGAAAATTCAAGGAAATTAAGGGAAATTCATGGAAATGGCAAGGCAATAAAAGGAAATTCATGGAAATGGCAATAGAATTCAAGGAAATTCAAGGAAATTGCAAGGAAATTCAAGGAAATTCAAGGAAATGGCAAGGAAAGGAAAGGAAATTCAAGGAAATGGCAAGGAAATTCAATGATATTCAAGGAAATGGAACGCAAGGAAAAAAATGCATGGAAATGGAAAGTATATTCAAGGATATTCAAGGAAATTCAAGGAAATGGCAAGGAAATTCAAGGAAATTCAATGAAATGGTAAGGAAATTCAAGGAAATTCAAGGAAATGGCAAGAAAATTCAAGGAAATGGCCAGGCAAGGAAGGAAATTCAAGGAAATTCAAGGAAATTCAAGGAAGTGTCAAGGAAATTCAAGGAAATTCAAGGAAATGGCAAGGAAATTAAGGGAAATTCAAGGAAATTCAAGGAATAGCAAGAAAATTCACGGAAATTCAAGGAAATGGCAAGGAAATTCAAGGAAATGGCAAGGCAAGGAAAGGAAATTCAAGGAAATGGCAAGGAAATTCTAGGATATTCAAGGAAATGGAAGGCAAGGAAAAAAAATTCAAGGAAATGGCAAGTAAAGTCAAGGATATTCAAGGAAATTCAAGGAAATGGCAAGGAAATTCAAGGAAATTCAAGGAAATGGAAGGAAATTCAAGAAAATTCAAAGAAATTGAAGGAAATGCAAGGAAATCCAAGGAAATTCAAGGAAATGGCAAAGAAATTCAAGAATATTCAAGGAAATTCGACAAAATGGCATGGAAATTCAAGGAAATTCAAGGAAATTCAAGGAAATGGCAAGGAAATTTAAGGAAATGGCAAGGAAATTCAAGGATATTCAAGGAAATTCAAGGAAATGGCAAGGAAATTCAAAAAAATTCAAGGAAATTCAAGGAAATGGCAAGCAAATTCAAGGAAAATCAGGGCAATGGCAAAGAAATTAAAGGAAATTCAAGTCAATTCACTGAAATGGCAACAAAATTCAAGGAAATTCAAGGAAATTCAAGGAAATGGCAAGGCAATGAAAGGAAATTCAAGGAAATGGCAAAAAAATTGAAGGAAATTCAAGGAAATGGCAAGGAAATTCAAGGAAATTCAAGGAAGTGTCAAGGAAATTCAAGGAAATTCAAGGAAATTCAAGGAAATGGCAAGGAAATTAAGGGAAATTCAAGGAAATTCAAGGAATAGCAAGAAAATTCACGGAAATTCAAGGAAATGGCAAGGAAATTCAAGGAAATGGCAAGGCAAGGCAAGGAAATTCAAGGAAATGGCAAGGAAATTCAAGGATATTCAAGGAAATGGAAGGCAAGGAAAAAAATTCAAGGAAATGGCAAGTAAAGTCAAGGATATTCAAGGAAATTCAAGGAGATGTCAAGGAAATTCAAGGAAATGGCAAGGAAATTCAAGGAAATGGAAGGAAATTCAAGAAAATTCAAAGAAATTGAAGGAAATGCAAGGAAATCCAAGGAAATTCAAGGAAATGGCAAAGAAATTCAAGAAAATTTTAGGAAATTCAACAAAATGGCAGGGAAATTCAAGGAAATTAAAGGAAATTCAAGGAAATGGCAAGGAAATTTAAGGAAATGGCAAGGAAATTCAAGGAAATGGCAAGGAAATTCAAGGATATTCAAGGAACTGGAAGGCAAGGGAAAAAAATTCAAGGAAATGGCGAGTAAATTCAAGGATATTCAAGGAAATTCAAGGAAATGGCAAGGCAAGGCAAGGAAATTCAAGGAAATTCAAGGAAATGGCAAGGAAATTCAAGGAAATTTAAGGACATTCAAGGAAATGGCAAGGAAATTCAAGGAAATTCAAGGACATGGACGAAATTCAAGGAAATTCAAAGATATTCAAGGAAATGGCAAGGCAAGGCAAGGAAATTCAAGGAAATGTAAAAGAAATTCAAGAAAATTCAAGGAAATTCAAGGAAATGGCAGGGAAATTCAAGGAAATTCAAGAAAATTCAAAAAAATGGCAAGGCAAGGAAAAGAAATTCAAGGAAGTTCAAGGAAATTCAAGGAAATGGCAAGGAAATTCATGGAAATGGCAAGACAAGGAAAGGAAATTCAAGGAAATGGCAAGGAAATTCTAGGAAATTCAAAGTAATTCAAGGAAATTCAAGGAAATTCAAGGAAATGGCAAGGAAATTCAAGGAAATTCAAGGAAATTCAAGGAAATGGCAAGGAAATTCAAGGAAATTCAAGGCAATGGCAAAGAAATTAAAGGAAATTCAAGTCAATGCAATGAAATGGCAAAGAAATTCAAGAAAATTCAAGGAAATTAAGGGAAATTCATGGAAATGGCAAGGCAATAAAAGGAAATTCATGGAAATGGCAATAGAATTCAAGGAAATTCAAGGAAATTGCAAGGAAATTCAAGGAAATTCAAGGAAATGGCAAGGAAAGGAAAGGAAATTCAAGGAAATGGCAAGGAAATTCAATGATATTCAAGGAAATGGAACGCAAGGAAAAAAATGCATGGAAATGGCAAGTATATTCAAGGATATTCAAGGAAATTCAAGGAAATGGCAAGGAAATTCAAGGAAATTCAATGAAATGGTAAGGAAATTCAAGGAAATTCAAGGAAATGGCAAGAAAATTCAAGGAAATGGCCAGGCAAGGAAGGAAATTCAAGGAAATTCAAGGAAATTCAAGGAAGTGTCAAGGAAATTCAAGGAAATTCAAGGAAATGGCAAGGAAATTAAGGGAAATTCAAGGAAATTCAAGGAATAGCAAGAAAATTCATGGAAATTCAAGGAAATGGCAAGGAAATTCAAGGAAATGGCAAGGCAAGGAAAGGAAATACAAGGAAATGGCAAGGAAATTCAAGGATATTCAAGGAACTGGAAGGCAAGGGAAAAAAATTCAAGGAAATGGCGAGTAAATTCAAGGATATTCAAGGAAATTCAAGGAAATGGCAAGGCAAGGCAAGGAAATTCAAGGAAATTCAAGGAAATGGCAAGGAAATTCAAGGAAATTTAAGGACATTCAAGGAAATGGCAAGGAAATTCAAGGAAATTCAAGGACATGGACGAAATTCAAGGAAATTCAAAGATATTCAAGGAAATGGCAAGGCAAGGCAAGGAAATTCAAGGAAATGTAAAAGAAATTCAAGAAAATTCAAGGAAATTCAAGGAAATGGCAGGGAAATTCAAGGAAATTCAAGAAAATGCAAAAAAATGGCAAGGCAAGGAAAAGAAATTCAAGGAAGTTCAAGGAAATTCAAGGAAATGGCAAGGAAATTCATGGAAATGGCAAGACAAGGAAAGGAAATTCAAGGAAATGGCAAGGAAATTCTAGGAAATTCAAAGCAATTCAAGGAAATTCAAGGAAATTCAAGGAAATGGCAAGGAAATTCAAGGAAATTCAAGGAAATTCAAGGAAATGGCAAGGAAATTCAAGGAAATTCAAGGCAATGGCAAAGAAATTAAAGGAAATTCAAGTCAATTCAATGAAATCGCAAAGAAATTCAAGAAAATTCAAGGAAATTCAAGGAAATTCATGGAAATGGCAATAGAATTCAAGGAAATTCAAGGAAATTCAAGAAAATTCAAAAAAATGGCAAGGCAAGGAAAAGAAATTCAAGGAAGTTCAAGGAAATTCAAGGAAATGGCAAGGAAATTCATGGAAATGGCAAGACAAGGAAAGGAAATTCAAGGAAATGGCAAGGAAATTCTAGGAAATTCAAAGTAATTCAAGGAAATTCAAGGAAATTCAAGGAAATGGCAAGGCAATTCAAGGAAATTCAAGGAAATTCAAGGAAATGGCAAGGAAATTCAAGGAAATTCAAGGCAATGGCAAAGAAATTAAAGGAAATTCAAGTCAATGCAATGAAATGGCAAAGAAATTCAAGAAAATTCAAGGAAATTAAGGGAAATTCATGGAAATGGCAAGGCAATAAAAGGAAATTCATGGAAATGGCAATAGAATTCAAGGAAATTCAAGGAAATTGCAAGGAAATTCAAGGAAATTCAAGGAAATGGCAAGGAAAGGAAAGGAAATTCAAGGAAATGGCAAGGAAATTCAATGATATTCAAGGAAATGGAACGCAAGGAAAAAAATGCATGGAAATGGAAAGTATATTCAAGGATATTCAAGGAAATTCAAGGAAATGGCAAGGAAATTCAAGGAAATTCAATGAAATGGTAAGGAAATTCAAGGAAATTCAAGGAAATGGCAAGAAAATTCAAGGAAATGGCCAGGCAAGGAAGGAAATTCAAGGAAATTCAAGGAAATTCAAGGAAGTGTCAAGGAAATTCAAGGAAATTCAAGGAAATGGCAAGGAAATTAAGGGAAATTCAAGGAAATTCAAGGAATAGCAAGAAAATTCACGGAAATTCAAGGAAATGGCAAGGAAATTCAAGGAAATGGCAAGGCAAGGAAAGGAAATTCAAGGAAATGGCAAGGAAATTCTAGGATATTCAAGGAAATGGAAGGCAAGGAAAAAAAATTCAAGGAAATGGCAAGTAAAGTCAAGGATATTCAAGGAAATTCAAGGAAATGGCAAGGAAATTCAAGGAAATTCAAGGAAATGGAAGGAAATTCAAGAAAATTCAAAGAAATTGAAGGAAATGCAAGGAAATCCAAGGAAATTCAAGGAAATGGCAAAGAAATTCAAGAATATTCAAGGAAATTCGACAAAATGGCATGGAAATTCAAGGAAATTCAAGGAAATTCAAGGAAATGGCAAGGAAATTTAAGGAAATGGCAAGGAAATTCAAGGATATTCAAGGAAATTCAAGGAAATGGCAAGGAAATTCAAAAAAATTCAAGGAAATTCAAGGAAATGGCAAGCAAATTCAAGGAAAATCAGGGCAATGGCAAAGAAATTAAAGGAAATTCAAGTCAATTCACTGAAATGGCAACAAAATTCAAGGAAATTCAAGGAAATTCAAGGAAATGGCAAGGCAATGAAAGGAAATTCAAGGAAATGGCAAAAAAATTGAAGGAAATTCAAGGAAATGGCAAGGAAATTCAAGGAAATTCAAGGAAGTGTCAAGGAAATTCAAGGAAATTCAAGGAAATTCAAGGAAATGGCAAGGAAATTAAGGGAAATTCAAGGAAATTCAAGGAATAGCAAGAAAATTCACGGAAATTCAAGGAAATGGCAAGGAAATTCAAGGAAATGGCAAGGCAAGGCAAGGAAATTCAAGGAAATGGCAAGGAAATTCAAGGATATTCAAGGAAATGGAAGGCAAGGAAAAAAATTCAAGGAAATGGCAAGTAAAGTCAAGGATATTCAAGGAAATTCAAGGAGATGTCAAGGAAATTCAAGGAAATGGCAAGGAAATTCAAGGAAATGGAAGGAAATTCAAGAAAATTCAAAGAAATTGAAGGAAATGCAAGGAAATCCAAGGAAATTCAAGGAAATGGCAAAGAAATTCAAGAAAATTTTAGGAAATTCAACAAAATGGCAGGGAAATTCAAGGAAATTAAAGGAAATTCAAGGAAATGGCAAGGAAATTTAAGGAAATGGCAAGGAAATTCAAGGAAATGGCAAGGAAATTCAAGGATATTCAAGGAACTGGAAGGCAAGGGAAAAAAATTCAAGGAAATGGCGAGTAAATTCAAGGATATTCAAGGAAATTCAAGGAAATGGCAAGGCAAGGCAAGGAAATTCAAGGAAATTCAAGGAAATGGCAAGGAAATTCAAGGAAATTTAAGGACATTCAAGGAAATGGCAAGGAAATTCAAGGAAATTCAAGGACATGGACGAAATTCAAGGAAATTCAAAGATATTCAAGGAAATGGCAAGGCAAGGCAAGGAAATTCAAGGAAATGTAAAAGAAATTCAAGAAAATTCAAGGAAATTCAAGGAAATGGCAGGGAAATTCAAGGAAATTCAAGAAAATTCAAAAAAATGGCAAGGCAAGGAAAAGAAATTCAAGGAAGTTCAAGGAAATTCAAGGAAATGGCAAGGAAATTCATGGAAATGGCAAGACAAGGAAAGGAAATTCAAGGAAATGGCAAGGAAATTCTAGGAAATTCAAAGTAATTCAAGGAAATTCAAGGAAATTCAAGGAAATGGCAAGGAAATTCAAGGAAATTCAAGGAAATTCAAGGAAATGGCAAGGAAATTCAAGGAAATTCAAGGCAATGGCAAAGAAATTAAAGGAAATTCAAGTCAATGCAATGAAATGGCAAAGAAATTCAAGAAAATTCAAGGAAATTAAGGGAAATTCATGGAAATGGCAAGGCAATAAAAGGAAATTCATGGAAATGGCAATAGAATTCAAGGAAATTCAAGGAAATTGCAAGGAAATTCAAGGAAATTCAAGGAAATGGCAAGGAAAGGAAAGGAAATTCAAGGAAATGGCAAGGAAATTCAATGATATTCAAGGAAATGGAACGCAAGGAAAAAAATGCATGGAAATGGCAAGTATATTCAAGGATATTCAAGGAAATTCAAGGAAATGGCAAGGAAATTCAAGGAAATTCAATGAAATGGTAAGGAAATTCAAGGAAATTCAAGGAAATGGCAAGAAAATTCAAGGAAATGGCCAGGCAAGGAAGGAAATTCAAGGAAATTCAAGGAAATTCAAGGAAGTGTCAAGGAAATTCAAGGAAATTCAAGGAAATGGCAAGGAAATTAAGGGAAATTCAAGGAAATTCAAGGAATAGCAAGAAAATTCATGGAAATTCAAGGAAATGGCAAGGAAATTCAAGGAAATGGCAAGGCAAGGAAAGGAAATACAAGGAAATGGCAAGGAAATTCAAGGATATTCAAGGAACTGGAAGGCAAGGGAAAAAAATTCAAGGAAATGGCGAGTAAATTCAAGGATATTCAAGGAAATTCAAGGAAATGGCAAGGCAAGGCAAGGAAATTCAAGGAAATTCAAGGAAATGGCAAGGAAATTCAAGGAAATTTAAGGACATTCAAGGAAATGGCAAGGAAATTCAAGGAAATTCAAGGACATGGACGAAATTCAAGGAAATTCAAAGATATTCAAGGAAATGGCAAGGCAAGGCAAGGAAATTCAAGGAAATGTAAAAGAAATTCAAGAAAATTCAAGGAAATTCAAGGAAATGGCAGGGAAATTCAAGGAAATTCAAGAAAATTCAAAAAAATGGCAAGGCAAGGAAAAGAAATTCAAGGAAGTTCAAGGAAATTCAAGGAAATGGCAAGGAAATTCATGGAAATGGCAAGACAAGGAAAGGAAATTCAAGGAAATGGCAAGGAAATTCTAGGAAATTCAAAGCAATTCAAGGAAATTCAAGGAAATTCAAGGAAATGGCAAGGAAATTCAAGGAAATTCAAGGAAATTCAAGGAAATGGCAAGGAAATTCAAGGAAATTCAAGGCAATGGCAAAGAAATTAAAGGAAATTCAAGTCAATTCAATGAAATCGCAAAGAAATTCAAGAAAATTCAAGGAAATTCAAGGAAATTCATGGAAATGGCAATAGAATTCAAGGAAATTCAAGGAAATTCAAGAAAATTCAAAAAAATGGCAAGGCAAGGAAAAGAAATTCAAGGAAGTTCAAGGAAATTCAAGGAAATGGCAAGGAAATTCATGGAAATGGCAAGACAAGGAAAGGAAATTCAAGGAAATGGCAAGGAAATTCTAGGAAATTCAAAGTAATTCAAGGAAATTCAAGGAAATTCAAGGAAATGGCAAGGAAATTCAAGGAAATTCAAGGAAATTCAAGGAAATGGCAAGGAAATTCAAGGAAATTCAAGGCAATGGCAAAGAAATTAAAGGAAATTCAAGTCAATGCAATGAAATGGCAAAGAAATTCAAGAAAATTCAAGGAAATTAAGGGAAATTCATGGAAATGGCAAGGCAATAAAAGGAAATTCATGGAAATGGCAATAGAATTCAAGGAAATTCAAGGAAATTGCAAGGAAATTCAAGGAAATTCCAGGAAATGGCAAGGAAAGGAAAGGAAATTCAAGGAAATGGCAAGGAAATTCAATGATATTCAAGGAAATGGAACGCAAGGAAAAAAATGCATGGAAATGGCAAGTATATTCAAGGATATTCAAGGAAATTCAAGGAAATGGCAAGGAAATTCAAGGAAATTCAATGAAATGGTAAGGAAATTCAAGGAAATTCAAGGAAATGGCAAGAAAATTCAAGGAAATGGCCAGGCAAGGAAGGAAATTCAAGGAAATTCAAGGAAATTCAAGGAAGTGTCAAGGAAATTCAAGGAAATTCAAGGAAATGGCAAGGAAATTAAGGGAAATTCAAGGAAATTCAAGGAATAGCAAGAAAATTCACGGAAATTCAAGGAAATGGCAAGGAAATTCAAGGAAATGGCAAGGCAAGGAAAGGAAATTCAAGGAAATGGCAAGGAAATTCTAGGATATTCAAGGAAATGGAAGGCAAGGAAAAAAAATTCAAGGAAATGGCAAGTAAAGTCAAGGATATTCAAGGAAATTCAAGGAAATGGCAAGGAAATTCAAGGAAATTCAAGGAAATGGAAGGAAATTCAAGAAAATTCAAAGAAATTGAAGGAAATGCAAGGAAATCCAAGGAAATTGCAAAGAAATTCAAGAATATTCAAGGAAATTCGACAAAATGGCATGGAAATTCAAGGAAATTCAAGGAAATTCAAGGAAATGGCAAGGAAATTTAAGGAAATGGCAAGGAAATTCAAGGATATTCAAGGAAATTCAAGGAAATGGCAAGGAAATTCAAAAAAATTCAAGGAAATTCAAGGAAATGGCAAGCAAATTCAAGGAAAATCAGGGCAATGGCAAAGAAATTAAAGGAAATTCAAGTCAATTCACTGAAATGGCAACAAAATTCAAGGAAATTCAAGGAAATTCAAGGAAATGGCAAGGCAATGAAAGGAAATTCAAGGAAATGGCAAAAAAATTGAAGGAAATTCAAGGAAATGGCAAGGAAATTCAAGGAAATTCAAGGAAGTGTCAAGGAAATTCAAGGAAATTCAAGGAAATTCAAGGAAATGGCAAGGAAATTAAGGGAAATTCAAGGAAATTCAAGGAATAGCAAGAAAATTCACGGAAATTCAAGGAAATGGCAAGGAAATTCAAGGAAATGGCAAGGCAAGGCAAGGAAATTCAAGGAAATGGCAAGGAAATTCAAGGATATTCAAGGAAATGGAAGGCAAGGAAAAAAATTCAAGGAAATGGCAAGTAAAGTCAAGGATATTCAAGGAAATTCAAGGAGATGTCAAGGAAATTCAAGGAAATGGCAAGGAAATTCAAGGAAATGGAAGGAAATTCAAGAAAATTCAAAGAAATTGAAGGAAATGCAAGGAAATCCAAGGAAATTCAAGGAAATGGCAAAGAAATTCAAGAAAATTTTAGGAAATTCAACAAAATGGCAGGGAAATTCAAGGAAATTAAAGGAAATTCAAGGAAATGGCAAGGAAATTTAAGGAAATGGCAAGGAAATTCAAGGAAATGGCAAGGAAATTCAAGGATATTCAAGGAACTGGAAGGCAAGGGAAAAAAATTCAAGGAAATGGCGAGTAAATTCAAGGATATTCAAGGAAATTCAAGGAAATGGCAAGGCAAGGCAAGGAAATTCAAGGAAATTCAAGGAAATGGCAAGGAAATTCAAGGAAATTTAAGGACATTCAAGGAAATGGCAAGGAAATTCAAGGAAATTCAAGGACATGGACGAAATTCAAGGAAATTCAAAGATATTCAAGGAAATGGCAAGGCAAGGCAAGGAAATTCAAGGAAATGTAAAAGAAATTCAAGAAAATTCAAGGAAATTCAAGGAAATGGCAGGGAAATTCAAGGAAATTCAAGAAAATTCAAAAAAATGGCAAGGCAAGGAAAAGAAATTCAAGGAAGTTCAAGGAAATTCAAGGAAATGGCAAGGAAATTCATGGAAATGGCAAGACAAGGAAAGGAAATTCAAGGAAATGGCAAGGAAATTCTAGGAAATTCAAAGTAATTCAAGGAAATTCAAGGAAATTCAAGGAAATGGCAAGGAAATTCAAGGAAATTCAAGGAAATTCAAGGAAATGGCAAGGAAATTCAAGGAAATTCAAGGCAATGGCAAAGAAATTAAAGGAAATTCAAGTCAATGCAATGAAATGGCAAAGAAATTCAAGAAAATTCAAGGAAATTAAGGGAAATTCATGGAAATGGCAAGGCAATAAAAGGAAATTCATGGAAATGGCAATAGAATTCAAGGAAATTCAAGGAAATTGCAAGGAAATTCAAGGAAATTCCAGGAAATGGCAAGGCAAGGAAAGGAAATTCAAGGAAATGGCAAGGAAATTCAATGATATTCAAGGAAATGGAACGCAAGGAAAAAAATGCATGGAAATGGCAAGTATATTCAAGGATATTCAAGGAAATTCAAGGAAATGGCAAGGAAATTCAAGGAAATTCAATGAAATGGTAAGGAAATTCAAGGAAATTCAAGGAAATGGCAAGAAAATTCAAGGAAATGGCCAGGCAAGGAAGGAAATTCAAGGAAATTCAAGGAAATTCAAGGAAGTGTCAAGGAAATTCAAGGAAATTCAAGGAAATGGCAAGGAAATTAAGGGAAATTCAAGGAAATTCAAGGAATAGCAAGAAAATTCACGGAAATTCAAGGAAATGGCAAGGAAATTCAAGGAAATGGCAAGGCAAGGCAAGGAAATTCAAGGAAATGGCAAGGAAATTCTAGGATATTCAAGGAAATGGAAGGCAAGGAATAAAAATTCAAGGAAATGGCAAGTAAAGTCAAGGATATTCAAGGAAATTCAAGGAAATGGCAAGGAAATTCAAGGAAATTCAAGGAAATGGAAGGAAATTCAAGAAAATTCAAGGAAATTCAACAAAATGGCAGGGAAATTCAAGGAAATTCAAGGAAATTCAAGGAAATGGCAAGGAAATTTAAGGAAATAGCAAGGAAATTCAAGGATATTCAAGGAAATTCAAGGAAATGGCAAGGAAATTCAAAAAAATTCAAGGAAATTCAAGGAAATGGCAAGCAAATTCAAGGAAAATCAGGGCAATGGCAAAGAAATTAAAGGAAATTCAAGTCAATTCACTGAAATGGCAACAAAATTCAAGGAAATTCAAGGAAATTCAAGGAAATGGCAAGGCAATGAAAGGAAATTCAAGGAAATGGCAAAAAAATTGAAGGAAATTCAAGGAAATGGCAAGGAAATTCAAGGAAATTCAAGGAAGTGTCAAGGAAATTCAAGGAAATTCAAGGAAATTCAAGGAAATGGCAAGGAAATTAAGGGAAATTCAAGGAAATTCAAGGAATAGCAAGAAAATTCACGGAAATTCAAGGAAATGGCAAGGAAATTCAAGGAAATGGCAAGGCAAGGCAAGGAAATTCAAGAAAATGGCAAGGAAATTCAAGGAAATTCAAGGAAATGGAAAGACAAGGAAAGGAAATTGAAGGAAATGGCAAGGAAATTCTAGGAAATTCAAAGCAATTCAAGGAAATTCAATAAAATTCAAGGAAATTCAAGGAAATGGCAAGGAAATTCAAGCAAATTCAAGGCAATGGCAAAGAAATTAAAGGAAATTCAAGTCAATTCAATGAAATGGCAAAGAAATTCAAGAAAATTCAAGGAAATTCAAGGAAATTCATGGAAATGGCAATAGAATTCAAGGAAATTCAAGGAAATTGCAAGGAAATTCAAGGAAATTCCAGGAAATGGCAAGGAAAGGAAAGGAAATTCAAGGAAATGGCAAGGAAATTCAATGATATTCAAGGAAATGGAACGCAAGGAAAAAAATGCATGGAAATGGCAAGTATATTCAAAGATATTCGAGGAAATTCAAGGAAATGGCAAGGAAATTCAAGGAAATTCAATGAAATGGCAAGGAAATTCAAGGAAATTCAAGGACATGGCAAGGAAATTCAAGAAAATTCAAGGAAATGGCTAGGCAAGGAAGGAAATTCAAGGAAATTCAAGGAAGTGTCAAGGAAATTCAAGGAAATTCAAGGAAATTCAAGGAAATGGCAAGGAAATTAAGGGAAATTCAAGGAAATTCAAGGAATAGCAAGAAAATTCACGGAAATTCAAGGAAATGGCAAGGAAATTCAAGGAAATGGAAAGGCAAGGAAATTCAAGGAAATGGCAAGAAAATTCAAGGATATTCAAGGAAATGGAAGGCAAGGAAAAAAATTCAAGGAAATGGCAAGTAAAGTCAAGGATATTCAAGGAAATTCAAGGAGATGTCAAGGAAATTCAAGGAAATGGCAAGGAAATTCAAGGAAATGGAAGGAAATTCAAGAAAATTCAAAGAAATTGAAGGAAATGCAAGGAAATCCAAGGAAATTCAAGGAAATGGCAAAGAAATTCAAGAAAATTTTAGGAAATTCAACAAAATGGCAGGGAAATTCAAGGAAATTAAAGGAAATTCAAGGAAATGGCAAGGAAATTTAAGGAAATGGCAAGGAAATTCAAGGAAATGGCAAGGAAATTCAAGGATATTCAAGGAACTGGAAGGCAAGGGAAAAAAATTCAAGGAAATGGCGAGTAAATTCAAGGATATTCAAGGAAATTCAAGGAAATGGCAAGGAAATTCAAGGAAATTCAAGGAAATGGCAAGGAAATTCAAGGAAATTTAAGGACATTCAAGGAAATGGCAAGGAAATTCAAGGAAATTCAAGGACATGGACGAAATTCAAGGAAATTCAAAGATATTCAAGGAAATGGCAAGGCAAGGCAAGGAAATTCAAGGAAATGTAAAAGAAATTCAAGAAAATTCAAGGAAATTCAAGGAAATGGCAGGGAAATTCAAGGAAATTCAAGAAAATGCAAAAAAATGGCAAGGCAAGGAAAAGAAATTCAAGGAAGTTCAAGGAAATTCAAGGAAATGGCAAGGAAATTCATGGAAATGGCAAGACAAGGAAAGGAAATTCAAGGAAATGGCAAGGAAATTCTAGGAAATTCAAAGCAATTCAAGGAAATTCAAGGAAATTCAAGGAAATGGCAAGGAAATTCAAGGAAATTCAAGGAAATTCAAGGAAATGGCAAGGAAATTCAAGGAAATTCAAGGCAATGGCAAAGAAATTAAAGGAAATTCAAGTCAATTCAATGAAATCGCAAAGAAATTCAAGAAAATTCAAGGAAATTCAAGGAAATTCATGGAAATGGCAATAGAATTCAAGGAAATTCAAGGAAATTCAAGAAAATTCAAAAAAATGGCAAGGCAAGGAAAAGAAATTCAAGGAAGTTCAAGGAAATTCAAGGAAATGGCAAGGAAATTCATGGAAATGGCAAGACAAGGAAAGGAAATTCAAGGAAATGGCAAGGAAATTCTAGGAAATTCAAAGTAATTCAAGGAAATTCAAGGAAATTCAAGGAAATGGCAAGGAAATTCAAGGAAATTCAAGGAAATTCAAGGAAATGGCAAGGAAATTCAAGGAAATTCAAGGCAATGGCAAAGAAATTAAAGGAAATTCAAGTCAATGCAATGAAATGGCAAAGAAATTCAAGAAAATTCAAGGAAATTAAGGGAAATTCATGGAAATGGCAAGGCAATAAAAGGAAATTCATGGAAATGGCAATAGAATTCAAGGAAATTCAAGGAAATTGCAAGGAAATTCAAGGAAATTCAAGGAAATGGCAAGGAAAGGAAAGGAAATTCAAGGAAATGGCAAGGAAATTCAATGATATTCAAGGAAATGGAACGCAAGGAAAAAAATGCATGGAAATGGAAAGTATATTCAAGGATATTCAAGGAAATTCAAGGAAATGGCAAGGAAATTCAAGGAAATTCAATGAAATGGTAAGGAAATTCAAGGAAATTCAAGGAAATGGCAAGAAAATTCAAGGAAATGGCCAGGCAAGGAAGGAAATTCAAGGAAATTCAAGGAAATTCAAGGAAGTGTCAAGGAAATTCAAGGAAATTCAAGGAAATGGCAAGGAAATTAAGGGAAATTCAAGGAAATTCAAGGAATAGCAAGAAAATTCACGGAAATTCAAGGAAATGGCAAGGAAATTCAAGGAAATGGCAAGGCAAGGAAAGGAAATTCAAGGAAATGGCAAGGAAATTCTAGGATATTCAAGGAAATGGAAGGCAAGGAAAAAAAATTCAAGGAAATGGCAAGTAAAGTCAAGGATATTCAAGGAAATTCAAGGAAATGGCAAGGAAATTCAAGGAAATTCAAGGAAATGGAAGGAAATTCAAGAAAATTCAAAGAAATTGAAGGAAATGCAAGGAAATCCAAGGAAATTCAAGGAAATGGCAAAGAAATTCAAGAATATTCAAGGAAATTCGACAAAATGGCATGGAAATTCAAGGAAATTCAAGGAAATTCAAGGAAATGGCAAGGAAATTTAAGGAAATGGCAAGGAAATTCAAGGATATTCAAGGAAATTCAAGGAAATGGCAAGGAAATTCAAAAAAATTCAAGGAAATTCAAGGAAATGGCAAGCAAATTCAAGGAAAATCAGGGCAATGGCAAAGAAATTAAAGGAAATTCAAGTCAATTCACTGAAATGGCAACAAAATTCAAGGAAATTCAAGGAAATTCAAGGAAATGGCAAGGCAATGAAAGGAAATTCAAGGAAATGGCAAAAAAATTGAAGGAAATTCAAGGAAATGGCAAGGAAATTCAAGGAAATTCAAGGAAGTGTCAAGGAAATTCAAGGAAATTCAAGGAAATTCAAGGAAATGGCAAGGAAATTAAGGGAAATTCAAGGAAATTCAAGGAATAGCAAGAAAATTCACGGAAATTCAAGGAAATGGCAAGGAAATTCAAGGAAATGGCAAGGCAAGGCAAGGAAATTCAAGGAAATGGCAAGGAAATTCAAGGATATTCAAGGAAATGGAAGGCAAGGAAAAAAATTCAAGGAAATGGCAAGTAAAGTCAAGGATATTCAAGGAAATTCAAGGAGATGTCAAGGAAATTCAAGGAAATGGCAAGGAAATTCAAGGAAATGGAAGGAAATTCAAGAAAATTCAAAGAAATTGAAGGAAATGCAAGGAAATCCAAGGAAATTCAAGGAAATGGCAAAGAAATTCAAGAAAATTTTAGGAAATTCAACAAAATGGCAGGGAAATTCAAGGAAATTAAAGGAAATTCAAGGAAATGGCAAGGAAATTTAAGGAAATGGCAAGGAAATTCAAGGAAATGGCAAGGAAATTCAAGGATATTCAAGGAACTGGAAGGCAAGGGAAAAAAATTCAAGGAAATGGCGAGTAAATTCAAGGATATTCAAGGAAATTCAAGGAAATGGCAAGGCAAGGCAAGGAAATTCAAGGAAATTCAAGGAAATGGCAAGGAAATTCAAGGAAATTTAAGGACATTCAAGGAAATGGCAAGGAAATTCAAGGAAATTCAAGGACATGGACGAAATTCAAGGAAATTCAAAGATATTCAAGGAAATGGCAAGGCAAGGCAAGGAAATTCAAGGAAATGTAAAAGAAATTCAAGAAAATTCAAGGAAATTCAAGGAAATGGCAGGGAAATTCAAGGAAATTCAAGAAAATTCAAAAAAATGGCAAGGCAAGGAAAAGAAATTCAAGGAAGTTCAAGGAAATTCAAGGAAATGGCAAGGAAATTCATGGAAATGGCAAGACAAGGAAAGGAAATTCAAGGAAATGGCAAGGAAATTCTAGGAAATTCAAAGTAATTCAAGGAAATTCAAGGAAATTCAAGGAAATGGCAAGGAAATTCAAGGAAATTCAAGGAAATTCAAGGAAATGGCAAGGAAATTCAAGGAAATTCAAGGCAATGGCAAAGAAATTAAAGGAAATTCAAGTCAATGCAATGAAATGGCAAAGAAATTCAAGAAAATTCAAGGAAATTAAGGGAAATTCATGGAAATGGCAAGGCAATAAAAGGAAATTCATGGAAATGGCAATAGAATTCAAGGAAATTCAAGGAAATTGCAAGGAAATTCAAGGAAATTCAAGGAAATGGCAAGGAAAGGAAAGGAAATTCAAGGAAATGGCAAGGAAATTCAATGATATTCAAGGAAATGGAACGCAAGGAAAAAAATGCATGGAAATGGCAAGTATATTCAAGGATATTCAAGGAAATTCAAGGAAATGGCAAGGAAATTCAAGGAAATTCAATGAAATGGTAAGGAAATTCAAGGAAATTCAAGGAAATGGCAAGAAAATTCAAGGAAATGGCCAGGCAAGGAAGGAAATTCAAGGAAATTCAAGGAAATTCAAGGAAGTGTCAAGGAAATTCAAGGAAATTCAAGGAAATGGCAAGGAAATTAAGGGAAATTCAAGGAAATTCAAGGAATAGCAAGAAAATTCATGGAAATTCAAGGAAATGGCAAGGAAATTCAAGGAAATGGCAAGGCAAGGAAAGGAAATACAAGGAAATGGCAAGGAAATTCAAGGATATTCAAGGAACTGGAAGGCAAGGGAAAAAAATTCAAGGAAATGGCGAGTAAATTCAAGGATATTCAAGGAAATTCAAGGAAATGGCAAGGCAAGGCAAGGAAATTCAAGGAAATTCAAGGAAATGGCAAGGAAATTCAAGGAAATTTAAGGACATTCAAGGAAATGGCAAGGAAATTCAAGGAAATTCAAGGACATGGACGAAATTCAAGGAAATTCAAAGATATTCAAGGAAATGGCAAGGCAAGGCAAGGAAATTCAAGGAAATGTAAAAGAAATTCAAGAAAATTCAAGGAAATTCAAGGAAATGGCAGGGAAATTCAAGGAAATTCAAGAAAATTCAAAAAAATGGCAAGGCAAGGAAAAGAAATTCAAGGAAGTTCAAGGAAATTCAAGGAAATGGCAAGGAAATTCATGGAAATGGCAAGACAAGGAAAGGAAATTCAAGGAAATGGCAAGGAAATTCTAGGAAATTCAAAGCAATTCAAGGAAATTCAAGGAAATTCAAGGAAATGGCAAGGAAATTCAAGGAAATTCAAGGAAATTCAAGGAAATGGCAAGGAAATTCAAGGAAATTCAAGGCAATGGCAAAGAAATTAAAGGAAATTCAAGTCAATTCAATGAAATCGCAAAGAAATTCAAGAAAATTCAAGGAAATTCAAGGAAATTCATGGAAATGGCAATAGAATTCAAGGAAATTCAAGGAAATTCAAGAAAATTCAAAAAAATGGCAAGGCAAGGAAAAGAAATTCAAGGAAGTTCAAGGAAATTCAAGGAAATGGCAAGGAAATTCATGGAAATGGCAAGACAAGGAAAGGAAATTCAAGGAAATGGCAAGGAAATTCTAGGAAATTCAAAGTAATTCAAGGAAATTCAAGGAAATTCAAGGAAATGGCAAGGAAATTCAAGGAAATTCAAGGAAATGGCAAGGAAATTCAAGGAAATTCAAGGCAATGGCAAAGAAATTAAAGGAAATTCAAGTCAATGCAATGAAATGGCAAAGAAATTCAAGAAAATTCAAGGAAATTAAGGGAAATTCATGGAAATGGCAAGGCAATAAAAGGAAATTCATGGAAATGGCAATAGAATTCAAGGAAATTCAAGGAAATTGCAAGGAAATTCAAGGAAATTCCAGGAAATGGCAAGGAAAGGAAAGGAAATTCAAGGAAATGGCAAGGAAATTCAATGATATTCAAGGAAATGGAACGCAAGGAAAAAAATGCATGGAAATGGCAAGTATATTCAAGGATATTCAAGGAAATTCAAGGAAATGGCAAGGAAATTCAAGGAAATTCAATGAAATGGTAAGGAAATTCAAGGAAATTCAAGGAAATGGCAAGAAAATTCAAGGAAATGGCCAGGCAAGGAAGGAAATTCAAGGAAATTCAAGGAAATTCAAGGAAGTGTCAAGGAAATTCAAGGAAATTCAAGGAAATGGCAAGGAAATTAAGGGAAATTCAAGGAAATTCAAGGAATAGCAAGAAAATTCACGGAAATTCAAGGAAATGGCAAGGAAATTCAAGGAAATGGCAAGGCAAGGAAAGGAAATTCAAGGAAATGGCAAGGAAATTCTAGGATATTCAAGGAAATGGAAGGCAAGGAAAAAAATTCAAGGAAATGGCAAGTAAAGTCAAGGATATTCAAGGAAATTCAAGGACATGGACGAAATTCAAGGAAATTCAAAGATATTCAAGGAAATGGCAAGGCAAGGCAAGGAAATTCAAGGAAATGTAAAAGAAATTCAAGAAAATTCAAGGAAATTCAAGGAAATGGCAGGGAAATTCAAGGAAATTCAAGAAAATTCAAAAAAATGGCAAGGCAAGGAAAAGAAATTCAAGGAAGTTCAAGGAAATTCAAGGAAATGGCAAGGAAATTCATGGAAATGGCAAGACAAGGAAAGGAAATTCAAGGAAATGGCAAGGAAATTCTAGGAAATTCAAAGCAATTCAAGGAAATTCAAGGAAATTCAAGGAAATGGCAAGGAAATTCAAGGAAATTCAAGGAAATTCAAGGAAATGGCAAGGAAATTCAAGGAAATTCAAGGCAATGGCAAAGAAATTAAAGGAAATTCAAGTCAATTCAATGAAATCGCAAAGAAATTCAAGAAAATTCAAGGAAATTCAAGGAAATTCATGGAAATGGCAATAGAATTCAAGGAAATTCAAGGAAATTCAAGAAAATTCAAAAAAATGGCAAGGCAAGGAAAAGAAATTCAAGGAAGTTCAAGGAAATTCAAGGAAATGGCAAGGAAATTCATGGAAATGGCAAGACAAGGAAAGGAAATTCAAGGAAATGGCAAGGAAATTCTAGGAAATTCAAAGTAATTCAAGGAAATTCAAGGAAATTCAAGGAAATGGCAAGGAAATTCAAGGAAATTCAAGGAAATTCAAGGAAATGGCAAGGAAATTCAAGGAAATTCAAGGCAATGGCAAAGAAATTAAAGGAAATTCAAGTCAATGCAATGAAATGGCAAAGAAATTCAAGAAAATTCAAGGAAATTAAGGGAAATTCATGGAAATGGCAAGGCAATAAAAGGAAATTCATGGAAATGGCAATAGAATTCAAGGAAATTCAAGGAAATTGCAAGGAAATTCAAGGAAATTCCAGGAAATGGCAAGGAAAGGAAAGGAAATTCAAGGAAATGGCAAGGAAATTCAATGATATTCAAGGAAATGGAACGCAAGGAAAAAAATGCATGGAAATGGCAAGTATATTCAAGGATATTCAAGGAAATTCAAGGAAATGGCAAGGAAATTCAAGGAAATTCAATGAAATGGTAAGGAAATTCAAGGAAATTCAAGGAAATGGCAAGAAAATTCAAGGAAATGGCCAGGCAAGGAAGGAAATTCAAGGAAATTCAAGGAAATTCAAGGAAGTGTCAAGGAAATTCAAGGAAATTCAAGGAAATGGCAAGGAAATTAAGGGAAATTCAAGGAAATTCAAGGAATAGCAAGAAAATTCACGGAAATTCAAGGAAATGGCAAGGAAATTCAAGGAAATGGCAAGGCAAGGAAAGGAAATTCAAGGAAATGGCAAGGAAATTCTAGGATATTCAAGGAAATGGAAGGCAAGGAAAAAAAATTCAAGGAAATGGCAAGTAAAGTCAAGGATATTCAAGGAAATTCAAGGAAATGGCAAGGAAATTCAAGGAAATTCAAGGAAATGGAAGGAAATTCAAGAAAATTCAAAGAAATTGAAGGAAATGCAAGGAAATCCAAGGAAATTGCAAAGAAATTCAAGAATATTCAAGGAAATTCGACAAAATGGCATGGAAATTCAAGGAAATTCAAGGAAATTCAAGGAAATGGCAAGGAAATTTAAGGAAATGGCAAGGAAATTCAAGGATATTCAAGGAAATTCAAGGAAATGGCAAGGAAATTCAAAAAAATTCAAGGAAATTCAAGGAAATGGCAAGCAAATTCAAGGAAAATCAGGGCAATGGCAAAGAAATTAAAGGAAATTCAAGTCAATTCACTGAAATGGCAACAAAATTCAAGGAAATTCAAGGAAATTCAAGGAAATGGCAAGGCAATGAAAGGAAATTCAAGGAAATGGCAAAAAAATTGAAGGAAATTCAAGGAAATGGCAAGGAAATTCAAGGAAATTCAAGGAAGTGTCAAGGAAATTCAAGGAAATTCAAGGAAATTCAAGGAAATGGCAAGGAAATTAAGGGAAATTCAAGGAAATTCAAGGAATAGCAAGAAAATTCACGGAAATTCAAGGAAATGGCAAGGAAATTCAAGGAAATGGCAAGGCAAGGCAAGGAAATTCAAGGAAATGGCAAGGAAATTCAAGGATATTCAAGGAAATGGAAGGCAAGGAAAAAAATTCAAGGAAATGGCAAGTAAAGTCAAGGATATTCAAGGAAATTCAAGGAGATGTCAAGGAAATTCAAGGAAATGGCAAGGAAATTCAAGGAAATGGAAGGAAATTCAAGAAAATTCAAAGAAATTGAAGGAAATGCAAGGAAATCCAAGGAAATTCAAGGAAATGGCAAAGAAATTCAAGAAAATTTTAGGAAATTCAACAAAATGGCAGGGAAATTCAAGGAAATTAAAGGAAATTCAAGGAAATGGCAAGGAAATTTAAGGAAATGGCAAGGAAATTCAAGGAAATGGCAAGGAAATTCAAGGATATTTAAGGAACTGGAAGGCAAGGGAAAAAAATTCAAGGAAATGGCGAGTAAATTCAAGGATATTCAAGGAAATTCAAGGAAATGGCAAGGCAAGGCAAGGAAATTCAAGGAAATTCAAGGAAATGGCAAGGAAATTCAAGGAAATTTAAGGACATTCAAGGAAATGGCAAGGAAATTCAAGGAAATTCAAGGACATGGACGAAATTCAAGGAAATTCAAAGATATTCAAGGAAATGGCAAGGCAAGGCAAGGAAATTCAAGGAAATGTAAAAGAAATTCAAGAAAATTCAAGGAAATTCAAGGAAATGGCAGGGAAATTCAAGGAAATTCAAGAAAATTCAAAAAAATGGCAAGGCAAGGAAAAGAAATTCAAGGAAGTTCAAGGAAATTCAAGGAAATGGCAAGGAAATTCATGGAAATGGCAAGACAAGGAAAGGAAATTCAAGGAAATGGCAAGGAAATTCTAGGAAATTCAAAGTAATTCAAGGAAATTCAAGGAAATTCAAGGAAATGGCAAGGAAATTCAAGGAAATTCAAGGAAATTCAAGGAAATGGCAAGGAAATTCAAGGAAATTCAAGGCAATGGCAAAGAAATTAAAGGAAATTCAAGTCAATGCAATGAAATGGCAAAGAAATTCAAGAAAATTCAAGGAAATTAAGGGAAATTCATGGAAATGGCAAGGCAATAAAAGGAAATTCATGGAAATGGCAATAGAATTCAAGGAAATTCAAGGAAATTGCAAGGAAATTCAAGGAAATTCCAGGAAATGGCAAGGCAAGGAAAGGAAATTCAAGGAAATGGCAAGGAAATTCAATGATATTCAAGGAAATGGAACGCAAGGAAAAAAATGCATGGAAATGGCAAGTATATTCAAGGATATTCAAGGAAATTCAAGGAAATGGCAAGGAAATTCAAGGAAATTCAATGAAATGGTAAGGAAATTCAAGGAAATTCAAGGAAATGGCAAGAAAATTCAAGGAAATGGCCAGGCAAGGAAGGAAATTCAAGGAAATTCAAGGAAATTCAAGGAAGTGTCAAGGAAATTCAAGGAAATTCAAGGAAATGGCAAGGAAATTAAGGGAAATTCAAGGAAATTCAAGGAATAGCAAGAAAATTCACGGAAATTCAAGGAAATGGCAAGGAAATTCAAGGAAATGGCAAGGCAAGGCAAGGAAATTCAAGGAAATGGCAAGGAAATTCTAGGATATTCAAGGAAATGGAAGGCAAGGAATAAAAATTCAAGGAAATGGCAAGTAAAGTCAAGGATATTCAAGGAAATTCAAGGAAATGGCAAGGAAATTCAAGGAAATTCAAGGAAATGGAAGGAAATTCAAGAAAATTCAAGGAAATTCAACAAAATGGCAGGGAAATTCAAGGAAATTCAAGGAAATTCAAGGAAATGGCAAGGAAATTTAAGGAAATAGCAAGGAAATTCAAGGATATTCAAGGAAATTCAAGGAAATGGCAAGGAAATTCAAAAAAATTCAAGGAAATTCAAGGAAATGGCAAGCAAATTCAAGGAAAATCAGGGCAATGGCAAAGAAATTAAAGGAAATTCAAGTCAATTCACTGAAATGGCAACAAAATTCAAGGAAATTCAAGGAAATTCAAGGAAATGGCAAGGCAATGAAAGGAAATTCAAGGAAATGGCAAAAAAATTGAAGGAAATTCAAGGAAATGGCAAGGAAATTCAAGGAAATTCAAGGAAGTGTCAAGGAAATTCAAGGAAATTCAAGGAAATTCAAGGAAATGGCAAGGAAATTAAGGGAAATTCAAGGAAATTCAAGGAATAGCAAGAAAATTCACGGAAATTCAAGGAAATGGCAAGGAAATTCAAGGAAATGGCAAGGCAAGGCAAGGAAATTCAAGAAAATGGCAAGGAAATTCAAGGAAATTCAAGGAAATGGAAAGACAAGGAAAGGAAATTGAAGGAAATGGCAAGGAAATTCTAGGAAATTCAAAGCAATTCAAGGAAATTCAATAAAATTCAAGGAAATTCAAGGAAATGGCAAGGAAATTCAAGCAAATTCAAGGCAATGGCAAAGAAATTAAAGGAAATTCAAGTCAATTCAATGAAATGGCAAAGAAATTCAAGAAAATTCAAGGAAATTCAAGGAAATTCATGGAAATGGCAATAGAATTCAAGGAAATTCAAGGAAATTGCAAGGAAATTCAAGGAAATTCCAGGAAATGGCAAGGAAAGGAAAGGAAATTCAAGGAAATGGCAAGGAAATTCAATGATATTCAAGGAAATGGAACGCAAGGAAAAAAATGCATGGAAATGGCAAGTATATTCAAAGATATTCGAGGAAATTCAAGGAAATGGCAAGGAAATTCAAGGAAATTCAATGAAATGGCAAGGAAATTCAAGGAAATTCAAGGACATGGCAAGGAAATTCAAGAAAATTCAAGGAAATGGCTAGGCAAGGAAGGAAATTCAAGGAAATTCAAGGAAGTGTCAAGGAAATTCAAGGAAATTCAAGGAAATTCAAGGAAATGGCAAGGAAATTAAGGGAAATTCAAGGAAATTCAAGGAATAGCAAGAAAATTCACGGAAATTCAAGGAAATGGCAAGGAAATTCAAGGAAATGGAAAGGCAAGGAAATTCAAGGAAATGGCAAGGAAATTCAAGGATATTCAAGGAAATGGAAGGCAAGGAAAAAAATTCAAGGAAATGGCAAGTAAAGTCAAGGATATTCAAGGAAATTCAAGGAGATGTCAAGGAAATTCAAGGAAATGGCAAGGAAATTCAAGGAAATGGAAGGAAATTCAAGAAAATTCAAAGAAATTGAAGGAAATGCAAGGAAATCCAAGGAAATTCAAGGAAATGGCAAAGAAATTCAAGAAAATTTTAGGAAATTCAACAAAATGGCAGGGAAATTCAAGGAAATTAAAGGAAATTCAAGGAAATGGCAAGGAAATTTAAGGAAATGGCAAGGAAATTCAAGGAAATGGCAAGGAAATTCAAGGATATTCAAGGAACTGGAAGGCAAGGGAAAAAAATTCAAGGAAATGGCGAGTAAATTCAAGGATATTCAAGGAAATTCAAGGAAATGGCAAGGCAAGGCAAGGAAATTCAAGGAAATTCAAGGAAATGGCAAGGAAATTCAAGGAAATTTAAGGACATTCAAGGAAATGGCAAGGAAATTCAAGGAAATTCAAGGACATGGACGAAATTCAAGGAAATTCAAAGATATTCAAGGAAATGGCAAGGCAAGGCAAGGAAATTCAAGGAAATGTAAAAGAAATTCAAGAAAATTCAAGGAAATTCAAGGAAATGGCAGGGAAATTCAAGGAAATTCAAGAAAATGCAAAAAAATGGCAAGGCAAGGAAAAGAAATTCAAGGAAGTTCAAGGAAATTCAAGGAAATGGCAAGGAAATTCATGGAAATGGCAAGACAAGGAAAGGAAATTCAAGGAAATGGCAAGGAAATTCTAGGAAATTCAAAGCAATTCAAGGAAATTCAAGGAAATTCAAGGAAATGGCAAGGAAATTCAAGGAAATTCAAGGAAATTCAAGGAAATGGCAAGGAAATTCAAGGAAATTCAAGGCAATGGCAAAGAAATTAAAGGAAATTCAAGTCAATTCAATGAAATCGCAAAGAAATTCAAGAAAATTCAAGGAAATTCAAGGAAATTCATGGAAATGGCAATAGAATTCAAGGAAATTCAAGGAAATTCAAGAAAATTCAAAAAATTGGCAAGGCAAGGAAAAGAAATTCAAGGAAGTTCAAGGAAATTCAAGGAAATGGCAAGGAAATTCATGGAAATGGCAAGACAAGGAAAGGAAATTCAAGGAAATGGCAAGGAAATTCTAGGAAATTCAAAGTAATTCAAGGAAATTCAAGGAAATTCAAGGAAATGGCAAGGAAATTCAAGGAAATTCAAGGAAATTCAAGGAAATGGCAAGGAAATTCAAGGAAATTCAAGGCAATGGCAAAGAAATTAAAGGAAATTCAAGGCAATGCAATGAAATGGCAAAGAAATTCAAGAAAATTCAAGGAAATTAAGGGAAATTCATGGAAATGGCAAGGCAATAAAAGGAAATTCATGGAAATGGCAATAGAATTCAAGGAAATTCAAGGAAATTGCAAGGAAATTCAAGGAAATTCAAGGAAATGGCAAGGAAAGGAAAGGAAATTCAAGGAAATGGCAAGGAAATTCAATGATATTCAAGGAAATGGAACGCAAGGAAAAAAATGCATGGAAATGGAAAGTATATTCAAGGATATTCAAGGAAATTCAAGGAAATGGCAAGGAAATTCAAGGAAATTCAATGAAATGGTAAGGAAATTCAAGGAAATTCAAGGAAATGGCAAGAAAATTCAAGGAAATGGCCAGGCAAGGAAGGAAATTCAAGGAAATTCAAGGAAATTCAAGGAAGTGTCAAGGAAATTCAAGGAAATTCAAGGAAATGGCAAGGAAATTAAGGGAAATTCAAGGAAATTCAAGGAATAGCAAGAAAATTCACGGAAATTCAAGGAAATGGCAAGGAAATTCAAGGAAATGGCAAGGCAAGGAAAGGAAATTCAAGGAAATGGCAAGGAAATTCTAGGATATTCAAGGAAATGGAAGGCAAGGAAAAAAAATTCAAGGAAATGGCAAGTAAAGTCAAGGATATTCAAGGAAATTCAAGGAAATGGCAAGGAAATTCAAGGAAATTCAAGGAAATGGAAGGAAATTCAAGAAAATTCAAAGAAATTGAAGGAAATGCAAGGAAATCCAAGGAAATTCAAGGAAATGGCAAAGAAATTCAAGAATATTCAAGGAAATTCGACAAAATGGCATGGAAATTCAAGGAAATTCAAGGAAATTCAAGGAAATGGCAAGGAAATTTAAGGAAATGGCAAGGAAATTCAAGGATATTCAAGGAAATTCAAGGAAATGGCAAGGAAATTTAAGGAAATGGCAAGGAAATTCAAGGATATTCAAGGAAATTCAAGGAAATGGCAAGGAAATTCAAAAAAATTCAAGGAAATTCAAGGAAATGGCAAGCAAATTCAAGGAAAATCAGGGCAATGGCAAAGAAATTAAAGGAAATTCAAGTCAATTCACTGAAATGGCAACAAAATTCAAGGAAATTCAAGGAAATTCAAGGAAATGGCAAGGCAATGAAAGGAAATTCAAGGAAATGGCAAAAAAATTGAAGGAAATTCAAGGAAATGGCAAGGAAATTCAAGGAAATTCAAGGAAGTGTCAAGGAAATTCAAGGAAATTCAAGGAAATTCAAGGAAATGGCAAGGAAATTAAGGGAAATTCAAGGAAATTCAAGGAATAGCAAGAAAATTCACGGAAATTCAAGGAAATGGCAAGGAAATTCAAGGAAATGGCAAGGCAAGGCAAGGAAATTCAAGGAAATGGCAAGGAAATTCAAGGATATTCAAGGAAATGGAAGGCAAGGAAAAAAATTCAAGGAAATGGCAAGTAAAGTCAAGGATATTCAAGGAAATTCAAGGAGATGTCAAGGAAATTCAAGGAAATGGCAAGGAAATTCAAGGAAATGGAAGGAAATTCAAGAAAATTCAAAGAAATTGAAGGAAATGCAAGGAAATCCAAGGAAATTCAAGGAAATGGCAAAGAAATTCAAGAAAATTTTAGGAAATTCAACAAAATGGCAGGGAAATTCAAGGAAATTAAAGGAAATTCAAGGAAATGGCAAGGAAATTTAAGGAAATGGCAAGGAAATTCAAGGAAATGGCAAGGAAATTCAAGGATATTCAAGGAACTGGAAGGCAAGGGAAAAAAATTCAAGGAAATGGCGAGTAAATTCAAGGATATTCAAGGAAATTCAAGGAAATGGCAAGGCAAGGCAAGGAAATTCAAGGAAATTCAAGGAAATGGCAAGGAAATTCAAGGAAATTTAAGGACATTCAAGGAAATGGCAAGGAAATTCAAGGAAATTCAAGGACATGGACGAAATTCAAGGAAATTCAAAGATATTCAAGGAAATGGAACGCAAGGAAAAAAATGCATGGAAATGGAAAGTATATTCAAGGATATTCAAGGAAATTCAAGGAAATGGCAAGGAAATTCAAGGAAATTCAATGAAATGGTAAGGAAATTCAAGGAAATTCAAGGAAATGGCAAGAAAATTCAAGGAAATGGCCAGGCAAGGAAGGAAATTCAAGGAAATTCAAGGAAATTCAAGGAAGTGTCAAGGAAATTCAAGGAAATTCAAGGAAATGGCAAGGAAATTAAGGGAAATTCAAGGAAATTCAAGGAATAGCAAGAAAATTCACGGAAATTCAAGGAAATGGCAAGGAAATTCAAGGAAATGGCAAGGCAAGGAAAGGAAATTCAAGGAAATGGCAAGGAAATTCTAGGATATTCAAGGAAATGGAAGGCAAGGAAAAAAAATTCAAGGAAATGGCAAGTAAAGTCAAGGATATTCAAGGAAATTCAAGGAAATGGCAAGGAAATTCAAGGAAATTCAAGGAAATGGAAGGAAATTCAAGAAAATTCAAAGAAATTGAAGGAAATGCAAGGAAATCCAAGGAAATTCAAGGAAATGGCAAAGAAATTCAAGAATATTCAAGGAAATTCGACAAAATGGCATGGAAATTCAAGGAAATTCAAGGAAATTCAAGGAAATGGCAAGGAAATTTAAGGAAATGGCAAGGAAATTCAAGGATATTCAAGGAAATTCAAGGAAATGGCAAGGAAATTTAAGGAAATGGCAAGGAAATTCAAGGATATTCAAGGAAATTCAAGGAAATGGCAAGGAAATTCAAAAAAATTCAAGGAAATTCAAGGAAATGGCAAGCAAATTCAAGGAAAATCAGGGCAATGGCAAAGAAATTAAAGGAAATTCAAGTCAATTCACTGAAATGGCAACAAAATTCAAGGAAATTCAAGGAAATTCAAGGAAATGGCAAGGCAATGAAAGGAAATTCAAGGAAATGGCAAAAAAATTGAAGGAAATTCAAGGAAATGGCAAGGAAATTCAAGGAAATTCAAGGAAGTGTCAAGGAAATTCAAGGAAATTCAAGGAAATTCAAGGAAATGGCAAGGAAATTAAGGGAAATTCAAGGAAATTCAAGGAATAGCAAGAAAATTCACGGAAATTCAAGGAAATGGCAAGGAAATTCAAGGAAATGGCAAGGCAAGGCAAGGAAATTCAAGGAAATGGCAAGGAAATTCAAGGATATTCAAGGAAATGGAAGGCAAGGAAAAAAATTCAAGGAAATGGCAAGTAAAGTCAAGGATATTCAAGGAAATTCAAGGAGATGTCAAGGAAATTCAAGGAAATGGCAAGGAAATTCAAGGAAATGGAAGGAAATTCAAGAAAATTCAAAGAAATTGAAGGAAATGCAAGGAAATCCAAGGAAATTCAAGGAAATGGCAAAGAAATTCAAGAAAATTTTAGGAAATTCAACAAAATGGCAGGGAAATTCAAGGAAATTAAAGGAAATTCAAGGAAATGGCAAGGAAATTTAAGGAAATGGCAAGGAAATTCAAGGAAATGGCAAGGAAATTCAAGGATATTCAAGGAACTGGAAGGCAAGGGAAAAAAATTCAAGGAAATGGCGAGTAAATTCAAGGATATTCAAGGAAATTCAAGGAAATGGCAAGGCAAGGCAAGGAAATTCAAGGAAATTCAAGGAAATGGCAAGGAAATTCAAGGAAATTTAAGGACATTCAAGGAAATGGCAAGGAAATTCAAGGAAATTCAAGGACATGGACGAAATTCAAGGAAATTCAAAGATATTCAAGGAAATGGCAAGGCAAGGCAAGGAAATTCAAGGAAATGTAAAAGAAATTCAAGAAAATTCAAGGAAATTCAAGGAAATGGCAGGGAAATTCAAGGAAATTCAAGAAAATTCAAAAAAATGGCAAGGCAAGGAAAAGAAATTCAAGGAAGTTCAAGGAAATTCAAGGAAATGGCAAGGAAATTCATGGAAATGGCAAGACAAGGAAAGGAAATTCAAGGAAATGGCAAGGAAATTCTAGGAAATTCAAAGTAATTCAAGGAAATTCAAGGAAATTCAAGGAAATGGCAAGGAAATTCAAGGAAATTCAAGGCAATGGCAAAGAAATTAAAGGAAATTCAAGTCAATGCAATGAAATGGCAAAGAAATTCAAGAAAATTCAAGGAAATTAAGGGAAATTCATGGAAATGGCAAGGCAATAAAAGGAAATTCATGGAAATGGCAATAGAATTCAAGGAAATTCAAGGAAATTGCAAGGAAATTCAAGGAAATTCAAGGAAATGGCAAGGAAAGGAAAGGAAATTCAAGGAAATGGCAAGGAAATTCAATGATATTCAAGGAAATGGAACGCAAGGAAAAAAATGCATGGAAATGGCAAGTATATTCAAGGATATTCAAGGAAATTCAAGGAAATGGCAAGGAAATTCAAGGAAATTCAATGAAATGGTAAGGAAATTCAAGGAAATTCAAGGAAATGGCAAGAAAATTCAAGGAAATGGCCAGGCAAGGAAGGAAATTCAAGGAAATTCAAGGAAATTCAAGGAAGTGTCAAGGAAATTCAAGGAAATTCAAGGAAATGGCAAGGAAATTAAGGGAAATTCAAGGAAATTCAAGGAATAGCAAGAAAATTCATGGAAATTCAAGGAAATGGCAAGGAAATTCAAGGAAATGGCAAGGCAAGGAAAGGAAATACAAGGAAATGGCAAGGAAATTCAAGGATATTCAAGGAACTGGAAGGCAAGGGAAAAAAATTCAAGGAAATGGCGAGTAAATTCAAGGATATTCAAGGAAATTCAAGGAAATGGCAAGGCAAGGCAAGGAAATTCAAGGAAATTCAAGGAAATGGCAAGGAAATTCAAGGAAATTTAAGGACATTCAAGGAAATGGCAAGGAAATTCAAGGAAATTCAAGGACATGGACGAAATTCAAGGAAATTCAAAGATATTCAAGGAAATGGCAAGGCAAGGCAAGGAAATTCAAGGAAATGTAAAAGAAATTCAAGAAAATTCAAGGAAATTCAAGGAAATGGCAGGGAAATTCAAGGAAATTCAAGAAAATTCAAAAAAATGGCAAGGCAAGGAAAAGAAATTCAAGGAAGTTCAAGGAAATTCAAGGAAATGGCAAGGAAATTCATGGAAATGGCAAGACAAGGAAAGGAAATTCAAGGAAATGGCAAGGAAATTCTAGGAAATTCAAAGCAATTCAAGGAAATTCAAGGAAATTCAAGGAAATGGCAAGGAAATTCAAGGAAATTCAAGGAAATTCAAGGAAATGGCAAGGAAATTCAAGGAAATTCAAGGCAATGGCAAAGAAATTAAAGGAAATTCAAGTCAATTCAATGAAATCGCAAAGAAATTCAAGAAAATTCAAGGAAATTCAAGGAAATTCATGGAAATGGCAATAGAATTCAAGGAAATTCAAGGAAATTCAAGAAAATTCAAAAAAATGGCAAGGCAAGGAAAAGAAATTCAAGGAAGTTCAAGGAAATTCAAGGAAATGGCAAGGAAATTCATGGAAATGGCAAGACAAGGAAAGGAAATTCAAGGAAATGGCAAGGAAATTCTAGGAAATTCAAAGTAATTCAAGGAAATTCAAGGAAATTCAAGGAAATGGCAAGGAAATTCAAGGAAATTCAAGGAAATTCAAGGAAATGGCAAGGAAATTCAAGGAAATTCAAGGCAATGGCAAAGAAATTAAAGGAAATTCAAGTCAATGCAATGAAATGGCAAAGAAATTCAAGAAAATTCAAGGAAATTAAGGGAAATTCATGGAAATGGCAAGGCAATAAAAGGAAATTCATGGAAATGGCAATAGAATTCAAGGAAATTCAAGGAAATTGCAAGGAAATTCAAGGAAATTCCAGGAAATGGCAAGGAAAGGAAAGGAAATTCAAGGAAATGGCAAGGAAATTCAATGATATTCAAGGAAATGGAACGCAAGGAAAAAAATGCATGGAAATGGCAAGTATATTCAAGGATATTCAAGGAAATTCAAGGAAATGGCAAGGAAATTCAAGGAAATTCAATGAAATGGTAAGGAAATTCAAGGAAATTCAAGGAAATGGCAAGAAAATTCAAGGAAATGGCCAGGCAAGGAAGGAAATTCAAGGAAATTCAAGGAAATTCAAGGAAGTGTCAAGGAAATTCAAGGAAATTCAAGGAAATGGCAAGGAAATTAAGGGAAATTCAAGGAAATTCAAGGAATAGCAAGAAAATTCACGGAAATTCAAGGAAATGGCAAGGAAATTCAAGGAAATGGCAAGGCAAGGAAAGGAAATTCAAGGAAATGGCAAGGAAATTCTAGGATATTCAAGGAAATGGAAGGCAAGGAAAAAAAATTCAAGGAAATGGCAAGTAAAGTCAAGGATATTCAAGGAAATTCAAGGAAATGGCAAGGAAATTCAAGGAAATTCAAGGAAATGGAAGGAAATTCAAGAAAATTCAAAGAAATTGAAGGAAATGCAAGGAAATCCAAGGAAATTCAAGGAAATGGCAAAGAAATTCAAGAATATTCAAGGAAATTCGACAAAATGGCAGGGAAATTCAAGGAAATTCAAGGAAATTCAAGGAAATGGCAAGGAAATTTAAGGAAATGGCAAGGAAATTCAAGGATATTCAAGGAAATTCAAGGAAATGGCAAGGAAATTCAAAAAAATTCAAGGAAATTCAAGGAAATGGCAAGCAAATTCAAGGAAAATCAGGGCAATGGCAAAGAAATTAAAGGAAATTCAAGTCAATTCACTGAAATGGCAACAAAATTCAAGGAAATTCAAGGAAATTCAAGGAAATGGCAAGGCAATGAAAGGAAATTCAAGGAAATGGCAAAAAAATTGAAGGAAATTCAAGGAAATGGCAAGGAAATTCAAGGAAATTCAAGGAAGTGTCAAGGAAATTCAAGGAAATTCAAGGAAATGGCAAGGAAATTAAGGGAAATTCAAGGAAATTCAAGGAATAGCAAGAAAATTCACGGAAATTCAAGGAAATGGCAAGGAAATTCAAGGAAATGGCAAGGCAAGGCAAGGAAATTCAAGGAAATGGCAAGGAAATTCAAGGATATTCAAGGAAATGGAAGGCAAGGAAAAAAATTCAAGGAAATGGCAAGTAAAGTCAAGGATATTCAAGGAAATTCAAGGAGATGTCAAGGAAATTCAAGGAAATGGCAAGGAAATTCAAGGAAATGGAAGGAAATTCAAGAAAATTCAAAGAAATTGAAGGAAATGCAAGGAAATCCAAGGAAATTCAAAGAAAATGGCAAAGAAATTCAAGAAAATTTTAGGAAATTCAACAAAATGGCAGGGAAATTCAAGGAAATTAAAGGAAATTCAAGGAAATGGCAAGGAAATTTAAGGAAATGGCAAGGAAATTCAAGGAAATGGCAAGGAAATTCAAGGATATTCAAGGAACTGGAAGGCAAGGGAAAAAAATTCAAGGAAATGGCGAGTAAATTCAAGGATATTCAAGGAAATTCAAGGAAATGGCAAGGCAAGGCAAGGAAATTCAAGGAAATTTAAGGAAATGGTAAGGAAATTCAAGGAAATTTAAGGACATTCAAGGAAATGGCAAGGAAATTCAAGGAAATTCAAGGACATGGACGAAATTCAAGGAAATTCAAAGATATTCAAGGAAATGGCAAGGCAAGGCAAGGAAATTCAAGGAAATGTAAAAGAAATTCAAGAAAATTCAAGGAAATTCAAGGAAATGGCAGGGAAATTCAAGGAAATTCAAGAAAATTCAAAAAAATGGCAAGGCAAGGAAAAGAAATTCAAGGAAGTTCAAGGAAATTCAAGGAAATGGCAAGGAAATTCATGGAAATGGCAAGACAAGGAAAGGAAATTCAAGGAAATGGCAAGGAAATTCTAGGAAATTCAAAGCAATTCAAGGATATTCAAGGAAATCCAAGGAAATGGCAAGGAAATTCAAGGAAATTCAAGGAATTTCAAGGAAATGGCAAGGAAATTCAAGGAAATTCAAGGAAATGGCAAGGAAATTCAAGGATATTCAAGGAACTGGAAGGCAAGGAAAAAAAATTCAAGGAAATGGCGAGTAAATTCAAGGATATTCAAGGAAATGGCAAGGAAATTCAAGGAAATTTAAGGAAATGGCAAGGAAATTCAAGGAAATTTAAGGACATTCAAGGAAATGGCAAGGAAATTTAAGGAAATTCAAGGACATGGACGAAATTCAAGGAAATTCAAAGATATTCAAGGAAATGGCAAGGCAAGGCAAGGAAATTCAAGGAAATTCAATGAAATGGCAGGGAAATTCAAGGAAATTCAAGAAAATTCAAAAAATGGCAAGGCAAGGAAAAGAAATTCAAGGAAGTTCAAGGAAATTCAAGGAAATGGCAAGGAAATTCAAGGAAATTCAAGGAAATGGCCAGACAAGGAAAGGAAATTGAAGGAAATGGCAAGGAAATTCTAGGAAATTCAAAGCAATTCAAGGAAATTCAATAAAATTCAAGGAAATTCAAGGAAATGGCAAGGAAATTCAAGGAAATTCAAGGCAATGGCAAAGAAATTAAAGGAAATTCAAGTCAATTCAATGAAATGCCAAAGAAATTCAAGAAAATTCAGGAAATTCAAGGAAATTCATGGAAATGGCAATAGAATTCAAGGAAATTCACGGAAATTGCAAGGAAATTCAAGGAAATTCCAGGAAATGGCAAGGAAAGGAAAGGAAATTCAAGGAAATGGCAAGGAAATTCAATGATATTTAAGGAAATGGAACGCAAGGAAAAAAATGCATGGAAATGGCAAGTATATTCAAGGATATTCAAGGAAATTCAAGGAAATGGCAAGGAAATTCAAGGAAATTCAATGAAATGGTAAGGAAATTCAAGGAAATTCAAGGAAATGGCAAGAAAATTCAAGGAAATGGCAAGGCAAGGAAGGAAATTCAAGGAAATTCAAGGAAATTCAAGGAAGTGTCAAGGAAATTCAAGGAAATGGCAAGGAAATTAAGGGAAATTCAAGGAAATTCAAGGAATAGCAAGAAAATTCACGGAAATTCAAGGAAATGGCAAGGAAATTCAAGGAAATGGCAAGGCAAGGAAAGGAAATTCAAGGAAATGGCAAGGAAATTCTAGGATATTCAAGGAAATGGAAGGCAAGGAAAAAAAATTCAAGGAAATGGCAAGTAAAGTCAAGGATATTCAAGGAAATTCAAGGAAATGGCAAGGAAATTCAAGGAAATTCAAGGAAATGGAAGGAAATTCAAGAAAATTCAAAGAAATTGAAGGAAATGCAAGGAAATCCAAGGAAATTCAAGGAAATGGCAAAGAAATTCAAGAATATTCAAGGAAATTCAACAAAATGGCAGGGAAATTCAAGGAAATTCAAGGAAATTCAAGGAAATGGCAAGGAAATTTAAGGAAATGGCAAGGAAATTCAAGGATATTCAAGGAAATTCAAGGAAATGGCAAGGAAATTCAAAAAAATTCAAGGAAATTCAAGGAAATGGCAAGCAAATTCAAGGAAAATCAGGGCAATGGCAAAGAAATTAAAGGAAATTCAAGTCAATTCACTGAAATGGCAACAAAATTCAAGGAAATTCAAGGAAATTCAAGGAAATGGCAAGGCAATGAAAGGAAATTCAAGGAAATGGCAAAAAAATTGAAGGAAATTCAAGGAAATGGCAAGGAAATTCAAGGAAATTCAAGGAAATGGCAATGCAAGGAAAGGAAATTAAAGGAAATGGCAAGGAAATGGAAAGGAAATTCAAGGAAATACAAGGAAATGGCAAGGAAATTCAAGGAAATGGAATGAAATTCAAGGAAATGCAATGAAATTCAAGGAAGTTCAAGGATATTCAGGAAATGGCAACGATATTCAAGGAAATTCAAGGAAATTCAAGGAAATGGCATGGAAATAGAAGGAAATGGCAAGGCACGCCAAGGAAATTCTCGAAAATTCAAGGAAATTCAAGGAAGTGGCAAGGAAATTCTAGGAAATTCAATGAAATTCAAAGCAATTGCAAGAAAATTAAAGGATATTCAAGGAAATTCAAGGAATAACAAGAAAATTCAAGGAAATTCAAGGAAATTCAAGGAAATGGCATAAAAAATCAAGGAAATGGCAAGGCAAGGAAATTCAAGGAAATTCAAGGACATTCAAGGAAGTGGCAAGGAAATTCAAGGAAATTCATGGAAATGGCAAGGAAATTCAAGGAAATTCAATGAAATTCAAGGAAATGGCAAGGCAAGGCAAGGAAATTCAAGGAAACGCCAATGAAATGGAAAGGAAATTGAAGGAAATGCAAGGCAAGGCAAGGAAATTCAAGGAAACGGCAATGAAATGGCAAGGCAAGGCAAGGAAATTCTCGGTAATGGCAAGGAAATTCAAGGAAATGCAAGGAAATTCAAGGAAATTCAATGAAATTCAAGGAAATGGCAATGCAAGGAAAGGAAATTCAAGGAAATTCAAGGAAATGGCAAGGAAATTCAAGGAAATTTAAGGAAAATCAAGGAAATGGCAAGGAAATTCAAGGAAATTCAAGGAAATGGCAAGGAAATTCAAGGAAATTCAAGGAAATTCAAGGCAATGGCAAGGAAATTCAAGGAAATTCAAAGAAATAGTAAGGAAATTCAAGGAAATTTAAGGAAATTGCAAGGAAATTCAAGGAAATTCAAGGAAATGGCAAGGAAATTCAAGGAAATTCAAGGAAATGCAAGGCAAGGAAAGGAAATTCAAGGAAACGGCAATGAAATGGCAAGGCAAGGCAAGGAAATTCTCAGAAATGGCAAGGAAATTCTCAGAAATGGCAAGGAAATTCAATGAAATTGAAGGAAATCCAAGGAAATTCAAAGAAATTCAAGGAAATGGCAAGAAAATTCAAGGAAATGACAAGGAAATGACAAGGAAATGAAAGGAAATTCAAGGAAACTGCAAGGAAATTCATGGAAATTCAAGGAAATTCAAGGAAATTAAAGGAAATCGCAAGGCAAGGCAAGGAAATTCCAGGATACGCCAATGAAATGGAAAGGAAATTCAAGGAAATTCAAGGAAATGGCAAGGATATTCAAGGAAATTCAAGGAAATTCAAGGGAATGGCAACGATATTCAAGGAAATTCAAGGAAATGACAAGAAAATTCAAGGAAATGGCAAGGAAATAAAAGGAAATTCAAGGAAATGGCAAGGAAATTCAAGGACGTGGCAAGCAAATTCAAGGAAATTCAATGAAATTTAAGGCAATGGCAAGGAAATTCAAGGATATTTAAGGAAATTCAAGGAATAGCAAGAAAATTCAAGGAAATGGCCAGGCAATGCAAGGAAATTCAAGGAAATTCAAGGAAATTCAAGGAAATGGCAAGAAAATTCAAGGAAATGCCCAGGCAATGCAAGGAAATTCAAGGAAATTCAAGGAAATTCAAGGAAGTGGCAAGGAAATTCAAGGAAATTCAAGGAAATTCAAGGACATGGCAAGGAAATTCAAGGAAATTCTAGAACATTGCAAGGAAATTCAAAGAAATTCAACGATATGGCAAGGCAAGGAAACAAAGTTTAAGGAAATGGCAGGGAAATTCAAGGAAATTCAAGGAAATTCAAGGAAATGGCAAGGAAAATCAAGGAAATTCAAGGAAATTCAAGGAATAGCAAGAAAATTCAAAGAAATTCAAGGAAATGGCAAGGAAATTCAAAGAAATTCAAAGAAAGGGCAAGGAAAAAAAATTCAAGGAAATGGCAAGGAAATTCAAGGATATTCACGGAAATTGAAGGCAAGGAAAAAATTCAAGGAAATGGCAAGTAAATTCAAGGATATTCAAGGAAATTCAAAAAAACGGCAAGGAAATTCAAGGAAATTCAAGGAAATGGCAAGGAAATTCAAGGAAATTCAAGGACATTCAAGGAAATGGCAAAGAAATTCAAGGAATTTCAAGGAAATGGCAAGGCAAGGAAAGGAAATTCAAGAAAATGGCAAGGAAATTCAAGGATATTCAAGGAAATGGAAGGCAAGGAAAAAAATTCAAGGAAATAGCAAGTAAATTCAAGGATATTCAAGGAAATTCAAGGAAATGGCCAGGCAAGGAAGGACATTCAAGGAAATTAAAGGAAATTCAAGGAAGTGGCAAGGAAATTCAAGGAAATTCAAAGAAATTCAAGGAAATGGCAAGAAAATTCAAGGAAATAGCAAGGCAAGGCAAGGCAATTCTTGGAAATTCAAGGAAATTCAAGGAAGTAACAAGGAAATTCAAGGAAATTCAATGAAATTCAAAGCAATGGCAAGAAAATTAAAGGATATTCAAGTAAATTCAAGGAATAACAAGAAAATTCAAGGAAATTCAAGGAAATTCAAGGAAATGGCATAAAAAATCAAGGAAATGGCAAGGCAAAGCAAGGAAATTCAAGGAAATTCAAGGAAATTCAAGGAAGTGGCAAGGAAATTCAAGGAAATTCAAGGACATGGCAAGGAAAATCAAGGAAATTCAAGGATATGGCAAGGCAAGGAAAGGAAATTCAAGGAAATGGCAAGGAAATTCAAGGAAATTCAAGGAAATTCAAGGAAATGGCAAGGAAATTCAAGGAAATTCAAGGAAATTCAAGGAAATGGAAGGAAATTCAAGGAAATTCAAGGAAATTCAAAGGAATGGCAAGGAAATTCAAGGAAATTCAAGGATATTCAAGGAAATGGCAAGGAAATTCAAGGAAATTCAAGGCAATGGCAAGGAAATTCAAAAAAATTCAAAGAAATAGTAGGGAAATTCAAGGAAATTCAAGGAAATTGCAAGGAAAGGAAAGGAAATTCAAGGAAATTCAAGGAAACGGCAATGAAATGGCAAGGCAAGGCAAGGAAATTCTCGGAAATGGAAAGGAAATTCAAGGAAATGGCAAGGAAATTCAAGGAAGTGCAAGGAAATTCAAGGAAATTCAATGAAATGCAAGGAAATGGCAATGCAAGGAAAGGAAATTCAAGGAAATTCAAGGAAATGGCAAGGAAATTCAAGGAAATTTAAGGAAAATCAAGGAAATGGCAAGGAAACTCAAGGAAATGGAAGGAAATTCAAAAAAATTCAAAGCAATTCAAAGAAATGGTAAGGAAATTCAAGGAAATGGCAAGGAAATTCAAGGAAATTCAAGGAAATTCAAGGCAATGGCAAGGAAATTCAAGGAAATTCAAAGAAATAGTAAGGAAATTCAAGGAAATTTAAGGAAATTGCAAGGAAATTCAAGGAAATTCAAGGAAATTCAAGGAAATTCAAGGAAATTCAAGGAAATGCAAGGCAAGGAAAGTAAATTCAAGGAAACGGCAATGAAATGGCAAGGCAAGGCAAGGAAATTCTCGTAAATGGCAAGGAAATTCTCGTAAATGGCAAGGAAATTCAATGAAATGGAAGGAAATCCAAGGAAATTCAAAGAAATTCAAGGAATAGCAAGAAAATTCAATAAAATGACAAGGAAATGACAAGGAAATGGAAGGAAATTCAAGGAAATGGCAAGGAAATTCATGGAAATTCAAGGAAATTCAAGGAAATTCAACGATATTCAAGGAAATTGAAGGAAATGGCAAGAAAATTCAAGGAAATGGCAAGGAAAGAAAAGGAAATTCAAGGAAATTCAAGGATATTCAAGGAAATTGTAGGCAAGGAAAAAATTCAAGGAAATGGCAAGTAAATTCAAGGATATTCAAGGAAATTCAAAATAATGGCAAGGAAATTCAAGGAAATTCAAGGAAATGGCAAGGAAATTCAAGGACATTCAAGGAAACGGCAAGGAAATTCAAGGAATTTCAAGGAAATGGCAAGGAAAGGAAAGGAAATTCAAGGAAATGGCAAGGAAATTCAAGCATATTCAAGGAAATGGAAGGCAAGGAAAAAAAATTCAAGGAAATAGCAAGTAAATTCAAGGATATTCAAGGAAATGGCCAGGCAAGGAAGGAAATTCAAGGAAATTCAAGGAAGTGGCAAGGAAATTCAAGGAAATTCAATGAAATGGCAAGGAAATTCAAGGAAATTCAAGGACATGGCAAGGAAATTCAAGAAAATTCAAGGAAATGGCCAGGTAAGGAAGGAAATTCAAGGAAATTCAAGGAAATTCAAAGGAATGGCAAGGAAATTCAAGGAAATTAAAGGATATTCAAGGAAATGGCTAGGAAATTCAAGGAAATTCTAGGCAATGGCAAGGAAATTCAAGGAAATTCAAAGAAATAGTAAGGAAATTCAAGGAAATTTAAGGAAATGGCAAGGAAAGGAAAGGAAATTCAAGGAAATTCAAAGAAATTCCAGGAAATTCAAGGAAATTCAAGGAAATTCAAGGAAATGCAAGGAAAGGAAATTCAAGGAAACGGCAATGAAATGGCAAGGCAAGGCAAGGAAATTCTCGGAAATGGCAAGGAAATTCAAGGAAATGGCAAGGAACTTCAAGGAAATGCAAGGAAATTCGACGAAATTCAAGCATTTTCAAGGAAATGGCAAGGAAAATCAAGGAAATTCAAGGAAATTCAAGGAAATGGCAAGGAAATTCAAGGAAATTCAAGGAAAATCAAGGAAATTGCAAGGAAATTAAAGGAAAATCAAGGAAATGGAAGGAAATTCAAGGAAATTCAAGGAAATCCGAGGAAATTCAACGAAATGGCAAGGAAATTCGAGGAAATTCAACGAAATGGCAAGGAAATTCAAGGAAATTCAAGGAAATGCAAGGCAAGGAAAGTAAATTCAAGGAAACGGCAATGAAATGGCAAGGCAAGGCAAGGAAATTCTCGTAAATGGCAAGGAAATTCTCGTAAATGGCAAGGAAATTCAATGAAATGGAAGGAAATCCAAGGAAATTCAAAGAAATTCAAGGAATAGCAAGAAAATTCAATAAAATGACAAGGAAATGACAAGGAAATGGAAGGAAATTCAAGGAAATGGCAAGGAAATTCATGGAAATTCAAGGAAATTCAAGGAAATTCAACGATATTCAAGGAAATTGAAGGAAATGGCAAGAAAATTCAAGGAAATGGCAAGGAAAGAAAAGGAAATTCAAGGAAATTCAAGGATATTCAAGGAAATTGTAGGCAAGGAAAAAATTCAAGGAAATGGCAAGTAAATTCAAGGATATTCAAGGAAATTCAAAATAATGGCAAGGAAATTCAAGGAAATTCAAGGAAATGGCAAGGAAATTCAAGGACATTCAAGGAAACGGCAAGGAAATTCAAGGAATTTCAAGGAAATGGCAAGGAAAGGAAAGGAAATTCAAGGAAATTCAATGAAATGGCAAGGAAATTCAGGGAAATTCAAGGACATGGCAAGGAAATTCAAGAAAATTCAAGGAAATGGCTAGGCAAGGAAGGAAATTCAAGGAAATTCAAGGAAATTCAAGGAAGTGTCAAGGAAATTCAAGGAAATTCAAGGAAATTCAAGGAAATGGCAAGGAAATTAAGGGAAATTCAAGGAAATTCAAGGAATAGCAAGAAAATTCACGGAAATTCAAGGAAATGGCAAGGAAATTCAAGGAAATGGCAAGGCAAGGAAAGGAAATTCAAGGAAATGGCAAGCAAATTCAAGGATATTCAAGGAAATGGAAGGCAAGGAAAAAAATTCAAGGAAATGGCAAGTAAAGTCAAGGATATTCAAGGAAATTCAAGGAGATGTCAAGGAAATTCAAGGAAATGGCAAGGAAATTCAAGGAAATGGAAGGAAATTCAAGAAAATTCAAAGAAATTGAAGGAAATGCAAGGAAATCCAAGGAAATTCAAGGAAATGGCAAAGAAATTCAAGGAAATTAAAGGAAATTCAAGGAAATGGCAAGGAAATTTAAGGAAATGGCAAGGAAATTCAAGGAAATGGCAAGGAAATTCAAGGATATTCAAGGAACTGGAAGGCAAGGGAAAAAAATTCAAGGAAATGGCGGGTAAATTCAAGGATATTCAAGGAAATTCAAGGAAATGGCAAGGCAAGGCAAGGCAATTCAAGGAAATTCAAGGAAATGGCAAGGAAATTCAAGGAAATTTAAGGACATTCAAGGAAATGGCAAGGAAATTCAAGGAAATTCAAGGAAATTCAAGGAAGTGTCAAGGAAATTCAAGGAAATTCAAGGAAATGACAAGGAAATTAAGGGAAATTCAAGGAAATTCAAGGAATAGCAAGAAAATTCACGGAAATTCAAGGAAATGGCAAGGAAATTCAAGGAAATGGCAAGGCAAGGAAAGGAAATTCAATGAAATGGCAAGGAAATTCTAGGATATTCAAGGAAATGGAAGGCAAGGAAAAAAAATTCAAGGAAATGGCAAGTAAAGTCAAGGATATTCAAGGAAATTCAAGAAGATGGCAAGGAAATTCAAGGAAATTCAAGGAAATGGCAAGGAAATTCAAGGAAATTCAAGGAAATGGAAGGAAATTCAAGAAAATTCAAAGAAATTGAAGGAAATGCAAGGAAATCCAAGGAAATTCAAGAAAATGGCATGGAAATTCAAGGAAATGGCAAGGCACGCCAAGGAAATTCTCGAAAATTCAAGGAAATTCAAGGAAGTGGCAAGGAAATTCTAGGAAATTCAATGAAATTCAAAGCAATGGCAAGTAAATTAAAGGATATTCAAGGAAATTCAAGGAATAACAAGAAAATTCAAGGAAATTCAAGGAAATTCAAGGAAATGGCATAAAAAATCAAGGAAATGGCAAGGCAAGGCAAGGAAATTCAAGGAAATTCAAGGACATTCAAGGAAGTGGCAAGGAAATTCAAGGAAATTCATGGAAATGGCAAGGAAATTCAAGGAAATTCAATGAAATTCAAGGAAATGGCAAGGAAATTCAAGGATATTCAAGGAAGTGGCAAGGAAATTCAAGGAAATTCAAGGCAATGCAAAGGAAATTCAAAAAATTCAAAGATATTCAAGGAAATTCAAGGAAATGGCAAGGCAAGGCAAGGAAATTCAAGGAAACGCCAATGAAATGGAAAGGAAATTGAAGGAAATGCAAGGCAAGGCAAGGAAATTCAAGGAAACGGCAATGAAATGGCAAGGCAAGGCAAGGAAATTCTCGGTAATGGCAAGGAAATTCAAGGAAATGCAAGGAAATTCAAGGAAATTCAATGAAATTCAAGGAAATGGCAATGCAAGGAAAGGAAATTCAAGGAAATTCAAGGAAATGGCAAGGAAATTCAAGGAAATTTAAGAAAAATCAAGGAAATGGCAAGGAAATTCAAGGAAATTCAAGGAAATGGCAAGGAAATTCAAGGAAATTCAAGGAAATTCAAGGCAATGGCAAGGAAATTCAAGGAAATTCAAAGAAATAGTAAGGAAATTCAAGGAAATTTAAGGAAATTGCAAGGAAATTCAAGGAAATTCAAGGAAATGGCAAGGAAATTCAAGGAAATTCAAGGAAATGCAAGGCAAGGAAAGGAAATTCAAGGAAACGGCAATGAAATGGCAAGGCAAGGCAAGGAAATTCTCGGAAATGGCAAGGAAATTCAAGGAAATGGCAAGGAAATTCAATGAAATTGAAGGAAATCCAAGGAAATTCAAAGAAATTCAAGGAAATGGCAAGAAAATTCAAGGAAATGACAAGGAAATGACAAGGAAATGAAAGGAAATTCAAGGAAACTGCAAGGAAATTCAAGGAAATTCAAGGAAATTAAAGGAAATCGCAAGGCAAGGCAAGGAAATTCCAGGATACGCCAATGAAATGGAAAGGAAATTCAAGGAAATTCAAGGAAATGGCAAGGATATTCAAGGAAATTCAAGGAAATTCAAGGGAATGGCAACGATATTCAAGGAAATTCAAGGAAATGACAAGAAAATTCAAGGAAATGGCAAGGAAATAAAAGGAAATTCAAGGAAATGGCAAGGAAATTCAAGGACGTGGCAAGCAAATTCAAGGAAATTCAATGAAATTTAAGGCAATGGCAAGGAAATTCAAGGATATTTAAGGAAATTCAAGGAATAGCAAGAAAATTCAAGGAAATTCAAGGAAATTCAAGGAAATGGCAAGAAAATTCAAGGAAATGGCCAGGCAATGCAAGGAAATTCAAGGAAATTCAAGGAAATTCAAGGAAGTGGCAAGGAAATTCAAGGAAATTCAAGGAAATTCAAGGACATGGCAAGGAAATTCAAGGAAATTCTAGGACATTGCAAGGAAATTCAAGGAAATTCAACGATATGGCAAGGCAAGGAAACAAAGTTTAAGGAAATGGCAGGGAAATTCAAGGAAATTCAAGGAAATTCAAGGAAATGGCAGGGAAATTCAAGGAAATTCAAGGAAATTCAAGGAAATGGCAAGGAAAATAAAGGAAATTCAAGGAAATTCAAGGAATAGCAAGAAAATTCAAAGAAATTCAAGGAAATGGCAAGGAAATTCAAAGAAATTCAAAGAAAGGGCAAGGAAAGGAAATTCAAGGAAATGGCAAGGAAATTCAAGGATATTCAAGGAAATTGAAGGCAAGGAAAAAATTCAAGGAAATGGCAAGTAAATTCAAGGATATTCAAGGAAATTCAAAAAAATGGCAAGGAAATTCAAGGAAATTCAAGGAAATGGCAAGGAAATTCAAGGAAATTCAAGGACATTCAAGGAAATGGCAAAGAAATTCAAGGAATTTCAAGGAAATGGCAAGGAAAGGAAATTCAAGAAAATGGCAAGGAAATTCAAGGATATTCAAGGAAATGGAAGGCAAGGAAAAAAATTCAAGGAAATAGCAAGTAAATTCAAGGATATTCAAGGAAATTCAAGGAAATGGCCAGGCAAGGAAGGACATTCAAGGAAATTCAAGGAAATTCAAGGAAGTGGCAAGGAAATGGCAAAGAAATTCAAAGAAATTCAAGGAAATGGCAAGAAAATTCAAGGAAATGGCAAGGCAAGGCAAGGCAATTCTTGGAAATTCAAGGAAATTCAAGGAAGTAACAAGGAAATTCAAGGAAATTCAATGAAATTCAAAGCAATGGCAAGAAAATTAAAGGATATTCAAGTAAATTCAAGGAATAACAAGAAAATTCAAGGAAATTCAAGGAAATTCAAGGAAATGGCATAAAAAATCAAGGAAATGGCAAGGCAAAGCAAGGAAATTCAAGGAAATTCAAGGAAATTCAAGGAAGTGGCAAGGAAATTCAAGGAAATTCAAGGACATGGCAAGGAAAATCAAGGAAATTCAAGGATATGGCAAGGCAAGGAAAGGAAATTCAAGGAAATGGCAAGGAAATTCAAGGAAATTCAAGGAAATTCAAGGAAATGGCAAGGAAATGGCAAGGAAATTCAAAGAAATTCAAGGAAATGGAAGGAAATTCAAGGAAATTCAAAGAAATAGTAAGGAAATTCAAGGAAATTTAAGGAAATGGCAAGGAAAGGAAAGGAAATTCAAGGAAATTCAAAGAAATTCCTGGAAATTCAAGGAAATTCAAGGAAATTCAAGGAAATGCAAGGCAAGGAAAGGAAATTCAAGGAAACGGCAATGAAATGGCAAGGCAAGGCAAGGAAATTCTCGGAAATGGCAAGGAAATTCAAGGAAATGGCAAGGAACTTCAAGGAAATGCAAGGAAATTCGAGGAAATTCAAGCATTTTCAAGGAAATGGCAAGGAAAATCAAGGAAATTCAAGGAAATTCAAGGAAATGGCAAGGAAATTCAAGGAAATTCAAGGAAAATCAAGGAAATTGCAAGGAAATTAAAGGAAAACCAAGGAAATGGAAGGAAATTCAAGGAAATTCAAAGAAGTTCAAGGAAATGCAAGGAAATGGCAAGGAAATTCAAGGAAATTCGAGGAAATTCAACGAAATGGCAAGGAAATTCAAGGAAATTCAAGGAAATTCAAGGCATTGGCAAGGAATTTATAGGAAATTCAAGTCAATTCAATGAAATGGCAAGAAAATTCAAGGAAATTCAAGGAAATGGCAAGGAAATTCAAGGACATTCAAGGAAATGGCAAGGCAAGGAAAGGAAATTCAAGGAAATGGCAAGGAAATGGCAATGCAAGGAAAGGAAATTCAAGGAAATTCAAGGAAATGGCAAGGAAATTCAAGGAAATTCAAGGAAATTCAAGGAAATGGCAATGCAAGGAAAGGAAATTCAAGGAAATTCAAGGAAATGGCAAGGAAATTCAAGGAAATTCAAAGAAATTCAAGGAAATGGCAAGGAAATTCAAGGAAATTGCAAGGAAATGACAAGGAAATGGAAGGAAATTCAAGGAAATGGCAAGGAAATTCATGGAAACTCAAGGAGATTCAAGGAAATTCAAGGAAATGGCAAGGCAAGGCAAGGAAATTTAAGGAAACGCCAATGAAATGGAAAGGAAATTCAAGGAAATTCAAGGAAGTGGCAAGGAAATTCAAGGAAATTCAAGGAAATGGCAAGGAAATTCAAGGAAATTCAAGGACATGGCAAGGAAAATCAAGGAAATTCAAGGATATGGCAAGGCAAGGAAAGGAAATTCAAGGAAATGGCAAGGAAATTCAAGGAAATTCAAGGAAATTCAAAGGAATGGTAAGGAAATTCAAGGAATTTCAAGGATATTCAAGGAAATGGCAAGGAAATTCAAGGAAATTCAAGGCAATGGCAAGGAAATTCAAAAAAATTCAAAGAAATAGTAGGGAAATTCAAGGAAATTCAAGGAAATTGCAAGGAAAGTAAAGGAAATTCAAGGAAATTCAAAAAAATTCAAGGAAATTCAAGGAAATGCAAGGCAAGGAAAGGAAATTCAAGGAAACGGCAATGAAATGGCAAGGCAAGGCAAGGAAATTCTCGGAAATGGCAAGGAAATTCAAGGAAATGGCAAGGAAATTCAAGGAAATGCAAGGAAATTCAAGGAAATTCAATGAAATTCAAGGAAATGGCAATGCAAGGAAAGGAAATTCAAGAAAAGTCAAGGAAATGGCAAGGAAATTCAAGGAAATTCAACTATATGGCAAGGAAAGGAAAGGAAAATTAAGGAAATGGCAAGGAAATTCAAGGAAATTCAAGGAAATTCAAGGAAATGGCAAGAAAATTAAGGGAAATTCAAGGAAATTCAAGGAATAGCAAGAAAATTCAAGGAAATTCAAGGAAATGGCATGAAATTCAAAGAAATTCAAAGAAATGGCAAGGAAAAGAAAGGAAATTCAAGGAAATGGCACGGAAATTCAAGGATATTCAAGGAAATTGAAGGCAAGGAAAAAATTCAAGGAAATGGCAAGTAAATTCAAGGATATTCAAGGAAATTCAAAAAAATGGCAAGGAAATTCAAGGAAATTCAAGGAAATTCAAGGAAATGGCAAGGAAATTCAAGGATATTCAAGGAATTTCAAGGAAATGGCAAGGAAATTCAAGGAAATTCAAGGAAATGGCAAGGAAATTCAAGGATATTCAAGGAACTGGAAGGCAAGGAAAAAAAATTCAAGGAAATGGCGAGTAAATTCAAGGATATTCAAGGAAATGGCAAGGAAATTCAAGGAAATTTAAGGAAATGGCAAGTAAATTCAAGGAAATTTAAGGACATTCAAGGAAATGGCAAGGAAATTCAAGGAAATTCAAGGACATGGACGAAATTCAAGGAAATTCAAAGATATTCAAGGAAATGGCAAGGCAAGGCAAGGAAATTCAAGGAAATGTAAAAGAAATTCAAGAAAATTCAAGGAAATTCAATGAAATGGCAGGGAAATTCAAGGAAATTCAAGAAAATTCAAAAAATGGCAAGGCAAGGAAACGAAATTCAAGGAAGTTCAAGGAAATTCAAGGAAATGGCAAGGAAATTCAAGGAAATTCAAGGAAATGGCAAGACAAGGAAAGGAACTTCAAGGAAATGGCAAGGAAATTCTAGGAAATTCAAAGCAATTCAAGGAAATTCAATAAAATTCAAGGAAATTCATGGAAATGGCAAGGAAATTCAAGGAAATTCAAGGCAATGACAAAGAAATTAAAGGAAATTCAAGTCAATTCAATGAAATGGCAAAGAAATTCAAGAAAATTCAAGGAAATTCAAGGAAATTCATGGAAATGGCAATAGAATTCAAGGAAATTCAAGGAAATTGCAAGGAAATTCAAGGAAATTCCAGGAAATGGCAAGGAAAGGAAAGGAAATTCAAGGAAATGGCAAGGAAATTCAATGATATTAAAGGAAATGGAACGCAAGGAAAAAAATGCATGGAAATGGCAAGTATATTCAAAGATATTCGAGGAAATTCAAGGAAATGGCAAGGAAATTCAAGGAAATTCAAGGAAATTCAAGGAAATTCAAGGAAATGGCAATGCAAGGAAAGGAAATTCAAGGAAATTCAAGGAAATGGCAAGGAAATTCAAGGAAATTCAAAGAAATTCAAGGAAATGGCAAGGAAATTCAAGGAAATTGCAAGGAAATGACAAGGAAATGGAAGGAAATTCAAGGAAATGGCAAGGAAATTCATGGAAACTCAAGGAGATTCAAGGAAATTCAAGGAAATGGCAAGGCAAGGCAAGGAAATTTAAGGAAACGCCAATGAAATGGAAAGGAAATTCAAGGAAATTCAAGGAAGTGGCAAGGAAATTCAAGGAAATTCAAGGAAATGGCAAGGAAATTCAAGGAAATTCAAGGACATGGCAAGGAAAATCAAGGAAATTCAAGGATATGGCAAGGCAAGGAAAGGAAATTCAAGGAAATGGCAAGGAAATTCAAGGAAATTCAAGGAAATTCAAAGGAATGGTAAGGAAATTCAAGGAATTTCAAGGATATTCAAGGAAATGGCAAGGAAATTCAAGGAAATTCAAGGAAATGGCAAGGCAAGGCAAGGCAATTCAAGGAAATTCAAGGAAATGGCAAGGAAATTCAAGGAAATTTAAGGACATTCAAGGAAATGGCAAGGAAAATAAGGGAAATTCAAGGAAATTCAAGGAATAGCAAGAAAATTCACGGAAATTCAAGGAAATGGCAAGGAAATTCAAGGAAATGGCAAGGCAAGGAAAGGAAATTCAAGGAAATGGCAAGGAAATTCTAGGATATTCAAGGAAATGGAAGGCAAGGAAAAAAAATTCAAGGAAATGGCAAGTAAAGTCAAGGATATTCAAGGAAATTCAAGGAGATGGCAAGGAAATTCAAGGAAATTCAAGGAAATTCAAGGAAATCCAAGGAAATTCAGGGAAATGGCATGGAAATTCAAGGAAATGGCAAGGCACGCCAAGGAAATTCTCGGAAATTCAAGGAAATTCAAGGAAGTGGCAAGGAAATTCTAGGAAATTCAATGAAATTCAAAGCAATGGCAAGTAAATTAAAGGATATTCAAGGAAATTCAAGGAATAACAAGAAAATTCAAGGAAATTCAAGGAAATTCAAGGAAATGGCATAAAAAATCAAGGAAATGGCAAGGCAAGGCAAGGAAATTCAAGGAAATTCAAGGACATTCAAGGAAGTGGCAAGGAAATTCAAGGAAATTCATGGAAATGGCAAGGAAATTCAAGGAAATTCAATGAAATTCAAGGAAATGGCAAGGAAATTCAAGGATATTCAAGGAAGTGGCAAGGAAATTCAAGGAAATTCAAGGCAATGCAAAGGAAATTCAAAAAATTCAAAGATATTCAAGGAAATTCAAGGAAATGGCAAGGCAAGGCAAGGAAATTCAAGGAAACGCCAATGAAATGGAAAGGAAATTGAAGGAAATGCAAGGCAAGGCAAGGAAATTCAAGGAAACGCCAATGAAATGGCAAGGAAATTCAAGGAAATGCAAGGAAATTCAAGGAAATTCAATGAAATTCAAGGAAATGGCAATGCAAGGAAAGGAAATTCAAGGAAATTCAAGGAAATGGCAAGGAACTTCAAGGAAATTTAAGGAAAATCAAGGAAATGGCAAGGAAATTCAAGGAAATTCAAGGAAATGGCAAGGAAATTCAAGGAAATTCAAGGCAATGGCAAGGAAATTCAAGGAAATTCAAAGAAATAGTAAGGAAATTCAAGGAAATTTAAGGAAATTGCAAGGAAATTCAAGGAAATTCAAGGAAATGGCAAGGAAATTCAAGGAAATTCAAGGAAATGCAAGGCAAGGAAAGGAAATTCAAGGAAACGGCAATGAAATGGCAAGGCAAGGCAAGGAAATTCTCGGAAATGGCAAGGAAATTCTCGGAAATGGCAAGGAAATTCAATGAAATTGAAAGAAATCCAAGGAAATTCAAAGAAATTCAAGGAAATGGCAAGAAAATTCAAGGAAATGACAAGGAAATGACAAGGAAATGAAAGGAAATTCAAGGAAACTGCAAGGAAATTCAAGGAAATTCAAGGAAATTAAAGGAAATCGCAAGGCAAGGCAAGGAAATTCCAGGATACGCCAATGAAATGGAAAGGAAATTCAAGGAAATTCAAGGAAATGGCAAGGATATTCAAGGAAATTCAAGGAAATTCAAGGAAATGGCAATGATATTCAAGGAAATTCAAGGAAATGGCAAGAAAATTCAAGGAAATGGCAAGGAAATAAAAGGAAATTCAAGGAAATGGCAAGGAAATTCAAGGACGTGGCAAGCAAATTCAAGGAAATTCAATGAAATTTAAGGCAATGGCAAGGAAATTCAAGGATATTTAAGGAAATTCAAGGAATAGCAAGAAAATTCAAGGAAATGGCCAGGCAATGCAAGGAAATTCAAGGAAATTCAAGGAAATTCAAGGAAGTGGCAAGGAAATTCAAGGAAATTCAAGGAAATTCAAGGACATGGCAACGAAATTCAAGGAAATTCTAGGACATTGCAAGGAAATTCAAGGAAATTCAACGATATGGCAAGGCAAGGAAACAAAGTTTAAGGAAATGGCAGGGAAATTCAAGGAAATTCAAGGAAATTCAAGGAAATGGCAAGGAAAATCAAGGAAATTCAAGGAATAGCAAGAAAATTCAAGGAAATTCAAAGAAATTCAAGGAAATGGCAAGGAAATTCAAAGAAATTCAAAGAAAGGGCAAGGAAAGGAAATTCAAGGAAATGGCAAGGAAATTCAAGGATATTCAAGGAAATTGAAGGCAAGGAAAAAATTCAAGGAAATGGCAAGTAAATTCAAGGATATTCAAGGAAATTCCAAAAAATGGCAAGGAAATTCAAGGAAATTCAAGGAAATGGCAAGGAAATTCAAGGAAATTCAAGGACATTCAAGGAAATGGCAAAGAAATTCAAGGAATTTCAAGGAAATGGCAAGGAAAGGAAAGGAAATTCAAGAAAATGGCAAGGAAATTCAAGGATATTCAAGGAAATGGCAAAGAAATTCAAGGAATTTCAAGGAAATGGCAAGGCAAGGAAAGGAAATTCAAGGAAATGGCAAGGAAATTCAAAGAAATTCAAAGAAAGGGCAAGGAAAGGAAATTCAAGGAAATGGCAAGGAAATTCAAGGATATTCAAGGAAATTGAAGGCAAGGAAAAAATTCAAGGAAATGGCAAGTAAATTCAAGGATATTCAAGGAAATTCAAAAAAATGGCAAGGAAATTCAAGGAAATTCAAGGAAATGGCAAGGAAATTCAAGGAAATTCAAGGACATTCAAGGAAATGGCAAAGAAATTCAAGGAATTTCAAGGAAATGGCAAGGAAAGGAAAGGAAATTCAAGGAAATGGCAAGGAAATTCAAGGATATTCAAGGAAATTGAAGGCAAGGAAAAAATTCAAGGAAATGGCAAGTAAATTCAAGGATATTCAAGGAAATTCAAAAAAATGGCAAGGAAATTCAAGGAAATTCAAGGAAATGGCAAGGAAATTCAAGGAAATTCAAGGACATTCAAGGAAATGGCAAAGAAATTCAAAGAAATTCAAGGAAATGGCAAGAAAATTCAAGGAAATGGCAAGGCAAGGCAAGGCAATTCTTGGAAATTCAAGGAAATTCAAGGAAGTAACAAGGAAATTCAAGGAAATTCAATGAAATTCAAAGCAATGGCAAGAAAATTAAAGGATATTCAAGTAAATTCAAGGAATAACAAGAAAATTCAAGGAAATTCAAGGAAATTCAAGGAAATGGCATAAAAAATCAAGGAAATGGCAAGGCAAAGCAAGGAAATTCAAGGAAATTCAAGGAAATTCAAGGACGTGGCAAGGAAATTCAAGGAAATTCAAGGACATGGCAAGGAAAATCAAGGAAATTCAAGGATATGGCAAGGTAAGGAAAGGAAATTCAAGGAAATGGCAAGGAAATTCAAGGAAATTCAAGGAAATGGCAAGGAAATTCAAGGAAATTCAAGGAAATGGCAAGGAAATTCAAGGAAATTCAAGGAAATTCAAAGGAATGGCAAGGAAATTCAAGGAAATTCAAGGATATTCAAGGAAATGGCAAGGAAATTCAAGGAAATTCAAGGCAATGGCAAGGAAATTCAAAAAAATTCAAAGAAATAGTAGGGAAATTCAAGGAAATTCAAGGAAATTGCAAGGAAAGGAAAGGAAATTCAAGGAAATTCAAGGAAACGGCAATGAAATGGCAAGGCAAGGCAAGGAAATTCTCGGAAATGGAAAGGAAATTCAAGGAAATGGCAAGGAAATTCAAGGAAGTGCAAGGAAATTCAAGGAAATTCAATGAAATGCAAGGAAATGGCAATGCAAGGAAAGGAAATTCAAGGAAATTCAAGGAAATGGCAAGGAAATTCAAGGAAATTTAAGGAAAATCAAGGAAATGGCAAGGAAATTCAAGGAAATGGAAGGAAATTCAAAAAAATTCAAAGCAATTCAAAGAAATGGTAAGGAAATTCAAGGAAATGGCATGGAAATTCAAGGAAATTCAAGAAAATTCAAGGAAATGGCAAGGAAATTCAAGGAAATTCAAGGAAATTCAAGGCAATGGCAAGGAAATTCAAGGAAATTCAAAGAAATAGTAAGGAAATTCAAGGAAATTTAAGGAAATTGCAAGGAAAGGAAAGGAAATTCAAGGAAATTCAAGGAAATTCAAGGAAATTCAAGGAAATTCAAGGAAATTCAAGGAAATGCAAGGCAAGGAAAGTAAATTCAAGGAAACGGCAATGAAATGGCAAGGCAAGGCAAGGAAATTCTCGTAAATGGCAAGGAAATTCTCGTAAATGGCAAGGAAATTCAATGAAATGGAAGGAAATCCAAGGAAATTCAAAGAAATTCAAGGAATAGCAAGAAAATTCAATAAAATGACAAGGAAATGACAAGGAAATGGAAGGAAATTCAAGGAAATGGCAAGGAAATTCATGGAAATTCAAGGAAATTCAAGGAAATTCAACGATATTCAAGGAAATTGAAGGAAATGGCAAGAAAATTCAAGGAAATGGCAAGGAAAGAAAAGGAAATTCAAGGAAATTCAAGGATATTCAAGGAAATTGTAGGCAAGGAAAAAATTCAAGGAAATGGCAAGTAAATTCAAGGATATTCAAGGAAATTCAAAATAATGGCAAGGAAATTCAAGGAAATTCAAGGAAATGGCAAGGAAATTCAAGGACATTCAAGGAAACGGCAAGGAAATTCAAGGAATTTCAAGGAAATGGAAAGGAAAGGAAATTCAAGGAAATGGCAAGGAAATTCAAGCATATTCAAGGAAATGGAAGGCAAGGAAAAAAAATTCAAGGAAATAGAAAGTAAATTCAAGGATATTCAAGGAAATTCAAGGAAATGGCCAGGCAAGGAAGGAAATTCAAGGAAATTCAAGGAAGTGGCAAGGAAATTCAAGGAAATTCAAGGAAATTCAATGAAATGGCAAGGAAATTCAAGGAAATTCAAGGACATGGCAAGGAAATTCAAGAAAATTCAAGGAAATGGCCAGGTAAGGAAGGAAATTTAAAGAAATTCAAGGAAATTCAAAGGAATGGCAAGGAAATTCAAGGAAATTAAAGGATATTCAAGGAAATGGCTAGGAAATTCAAGGAAATTCAAGGCAATGGCAAGGAAATTCAAGGAAATTCAAAGAAATAGTAAGGAAATTCAAGGAAATTTAAGGAAATGGCAAGGAAAGGAAAGGAAATTCAAGGAAATTCAAAGAAATTCCAGGAAATTCAAGGAAATTCAAGGAAATTCAAGGAAATGCAAGGCAAGGAAAGGAAATTCAAGGAAACGGCAATGAAATGGCAAGGCAAGGCAAGGAAATTCTCGGAAATGGCAAGGAAATTCAAGGAAATGGCAAGGAACTTCAAGGAAATGCAAGGAAATTCGAGGAAATTCAAGCATTTTCAAGGAAATGGCAAGGAAAATCAAGGAAATTCAAGGAAATGGCAAGGAAATTCAAGGAAATTCAAGGAAAATAAAGGAAATTGCAAGGAAATTAAAAGAAAATCAAGGAAATGGAAGGAAATTCAAGGAAATTCAAAGAAGTTCAAGGAAATGCAAGGAAATGGCAAGGAAATTCAAGGAAATTCGAGGAAATTCAACGAAATGGCAAGGAAATTCAAGGAAATTCAAGGAAATTCAAGGCATTGGCAAGGAATTTATAGGAAATTCAAGTCAATTCAATGAAATGGCAAGAAAATTCAAGGAAATTCAAGGAAATGGCAAGGAAATTCAAGGACATTCAAGGAAATGGCAAGGCAAGGAAAGGAAATTCAAGGAAATGGCAAGGAAATTCAAGGAAATTCAAGGAAATTCAAGGAAATTCAAGGAAATGGCAATGCAAGGAAAGGAAATTCAAGGAAATTCAAGGAAATGGCAAGGAAATTCAAGGAAATTCAAAGAAATTCAAGGAAATGGCAAGGAAATTCAAGGAAATTGCAAGGAAATGACAAGGAAATGGAAGGAAATTCAAGGAAATGGCAAGGAAATTCATGGAAACTCAAGGAGATTCAAGGAAATTCAAGGAAATGGCAAGGCAAGGCAAGGAAATTTAAGGAAACGCCAATGAAATGGAAAGGAAATTCAAGGAAATTCAAGGAAATTCAAGGAAGTGGCAAGGAAATTCAAGGAAATTCAAGGAAATGGCAAGGAAATTCATGGAAATTCAAGGACATGGCAAGGAAAATCAAGGAAATTCAAGGATATGGCAAGGCAAGGAAAGGAAATTCAAGGAAATGGCAAGGAAATTCAAGGAAATTCAAGGAAATTCAAAGGAATGGTAAGGAAATTCAAGGAATTTCAAGGATATTCAAGGAAATGGCAAGGAAATTCAAGGAAATTCAAGGCAATGGCAAGGAAATTCAAAAAAATTCAAAGAAATAGTAGGGAAATTCAAGGAAATTCAAGGAAATTGCAAGGAAAGTAAAGGAAATTCAAGGAAATTCAAAAAAATTCAAGGAAATTCAAGGAAATGCAAGGCAAGGAAAGGAAATTCAAGGAAACGGCAATGAAATGGCAAGGCAAGGCAAGGAAATTCTCGGAAATGGCAAGGAAATTCAAGGAAATGGCAAGGAAATTCAAGGAAATGCAAGGAAATTCAAGGAAATTCAATGAAATTCAAGGAAATGGCAATGCAAGGAAAGGAAATTCAAGAAAAGTCAAGGAAATGGCAAGGAAATTCAAGGAAATTCAACTATATGGCAAGGAAAGGAAAGGAAAATTAAGGAAATGGCAAGGAAATTCAAGGAAATTCAAGGAAATTCAAGGAAATGGCAAGAAAATTAAGGGAAATTCAAGGAAATTCAAGGAATAGCAAGAAAATTCAAGGAAATTCAAGGAAATGGCATGAAATTCAAAGAAATTCAAAGAAATGGCAAGGAAAAGAAAGGAAATTCAAGGAAATGGCACGGAAATTCAAGGATATTCAAGGAAATTGAAGGCAAGGAAAAAATTCAAGAAAATGGCAAGTAAATTCAAGGATATTCAAGGAAATTCAAAAAAATGGCAAGGAAATTCAAGGAAATTCAAGGAAATTCAAGGAAATGGCAAGGAAATTCAAGGAAATTCAAGGAATTTCAAGGAAATGGCAAGGAAATTCAAGGAACTTCAAGGAAATGGCAAGGAAATTCAAGGAAATTCAAGGAAATGGCAAGGAAATTCAAGGATATTCAAGGAACTGGAAGGCAAGGAAAAAAAATTCAAGGAAATGGCGAGTAAATTCAAGGATATTCAAGGAAATGGCAAGGAAATTCAAGGAAATTTAAGGAAATGGCAAGGAAATTCAAGGAAATTTAAGGACATTCAAGGAAATGGCAAGGAAATTCAAGGAAATTCAAGGACATGGACGAAATTCAAGGAAATTCAAAGATATTCAAGGAAATGGCAAGGCAAGGCAAGGAAATTCAAGGAAATGTAAAAGAAATTCAAGAAAATTCAAGGAAATTCAATGAAATGGCAGGGAAATTCAAGGAAATTCAAGAAAATTCAAAAAATGGCAAGGCAAGGAAAAGAAATTCAAGGAAGTTCAAGGAAATTCAAGGAAATGGCAAGGAAATTCAAGGAAATTCAAGGAAATGGCAAGACAAGGAAAGGAACTTCAAGGAAATGGCAAGGAAATTCTAGGAAATTCAAAGCAATTCAAGGAAATTCAATAAAATTCAAGGAAATTCATGGAAATGGCAAGGAAATTCAAGGAAATTCAAGGCAATGGCAAAGAAATTAAAGGAAATTCAAGTCAATTCAATGAAATGGCAAAGAAATTCAAGAAAATTCAAGGAAATTCAAGGAAATTCATGGAAATGGCAATAGAATTCAAGGAAATTCAAGGAAATTGCAAGGAAATTCAAGGAAATTCAAGGAAATGGCAAGGCAAGGAAAGGAAATTCAAGGAAATTCAAGGACATTCAAGGAAGTGGCAAGGAAATTCAAGGAAATTCATGGAAATGGCAAGGAAATTCAAGGAAATTCAATGAAATTCAAGGAAATGGCAATGCAAGGAAAGGAAATTCAAGGAAATTCAAGGAAATGGCAAGGAAATTCAAGGAAATTCATGGAAATGGCAAGGAAATTCAAGGAAATTCAATGAAATTCAAGGAAATGGCAATGCAAGGAAAGGAAATTCAAGGATATTCAAGGAAGTGGCAAGGAAATTCAAGGAAATTCAAGGCAATGCAAAGGAAATTCAAAAAATTCAAAGATATTCAAGGAAATTCAAGGAAATGGCAAGGCAAGGCAAGGAAATTCAAGGAAACGCCAATGAAATGGAAAGGAAATTGAAGGAAATGCAAGGCAAGGCAAGGAAATTCTCGGTAATGGCAAGGAAATTCAAGGAAATGCAAGGAAATTCAAGGAAATTCAATGAAATTCAAGGAAATGGCAATGCAAGGAAAGGAAATTCAAGGAAATTCAAGGAAATGGCAAGGAAATTCAAGGAAATTTAAGGAAAATCAAGGAAATGGCAAGGAAATTCAAGGAAATTCAAGGAAATGGCAAGGAAATTCAAGGAAATTCAAGGAAATTGAAAAAAGTTGAAGGAAATTGAAGGAAATTGAAGGAAATTTAGGGAAATTTAAGGAAATTCAAAGAAAATTCAAGGAAATTGAAAGAAATTCAAGGAAATTCAAGGAAATTTAAAGAAAATGAAAGAAAATTCAAGGATATTTGAGGAAATTGAGGGAAATGGAAGGAAATTTAAGGAAATTGAAGGAAATTGAAGGAAACTGAAGGAAATTAAAGGAAATTGAAGGAAATGGAAGGAAATTGAAGGAAACTCAAGGAAATTCAAGGAAAGTGAAGAAAATTCAAGGAAATACAAGGAAATTCAAGGAAATTGAAAAAAATTGAAGGAAATTGAAGGAAATTGAAGGAAATTCAAGGAAATTGAAGGAAATTCCAAAAAATTGAAGGAAATTTAAGGAAATTGAATGAAATTCATGAAATTCAATGAAATTCAAGGCAATTGAAGGAAATTCAAGGAAGTGCAAGGAAATTGAAAGAAATTCAAGGAAATTCAAGGAAATTCAAGGAAATTCAAGGAAATTCAAGGAAAGTGGAAAAAATTGAAGGAAATGGAAGGAAATTAAAGGAAATTGAAGGAAATTCAAGGAAATTCAAGGAAATGGCAAGGAAATTCAAGGAAATGGCAAAGAAATTCAAGGAAATTCAAGGTATAGCAAGAAAATTCAAGGAAATTCAAGAAAATGAAAGGAAATGGCAAGGCAAGGAAAGGATATTCAAGGAAATGGCAAGGAAATTCAAGGATATTTAAGGAAATAGAAGGCAAGGAAAGAAAATTCAACGAAATGGCAAGAAAATTCACAAAAATTCAAGGAAATGGCAAGGAAATGGCAAGGAAATTCAAGGAAATGGAAAGGAAATTCAAGGAAATTCAAGGAAATGGAAAGAAAATTCAAGGAAATTCAAAGAAATTCAAGGAAATTCAAGGAAATTTAAGGAAATTGAAGGAAATTGAAGGAAATTCAAGGAAATTGATGGAAATTCAAGGAAATTCAAGAAAATTCAAGGAAATTGAAAAAAGTTGAAGGAAATTGAAGGAAATTGAAGGAAATTTAGGGAAATTTAAGGAAATTCAAAGAAAATTCAAGGAAATTGAAAGAAATTCAAGGAAATTCATGGAAATTCAAGGAAATTGAAAGAAATAGAAGGACATTAAAGGAAATTGACGGAAATTGAAGGAAATTGAAGGAAATTGAAGGAAATTGAAGGAAATTCAACGAAATACAGGGAAATTCAATGAAATTGATGAAAACTCAAGGAAATTCAAGGAAATCGCAAGGAAATTAAATGAATTTCAAGGAAATTGAAAAAAATCGAAGGAAATTGAAGGAAATTGAAGGAAATTGTAGGAAATTCAAGGAAATTCAAAGAAAATTCAAGGAAATTGAAAGAAATTCAAGGAAATTCATGGAAATTGAAGGAAATTGTAGGAAATTCAAGGAAATTGATGGAAATTCAAGGAAATTCAAGGAAATTCAAGGAAATTCAAAAAAATTGAAGGAAATTTAAGGAAATTGAATAAAATTCATGAAATTCAAGGAAATTCAAGGCAATTGTGGAAATTCAAGGGAATTCAAGGAAATTGAAAGAAATTCAAGGAAATTGAAGGAAATTCATGGAAATTCCAGGAAATTGAAGGAAATAAAAGGAAATTGAAGGAAATTGAAGGAAATTCAAGGAAATTGAAGGAAATTGAAGGAAATTGAAGGAAATTTATGGAAATTAAAGGAAATTCAAGGAAATTGAAGGAAATCCAAGGAAATTGGAGGAAACTGAAGGAAATGGATAGAAATTAAAGGAAATTCAAGGAAATTCAAGGTATAGCAAGAAAATTCAAGGAAATTCAAGGAAATGGCAAGGCAAGGAAAGGAAATTCAAGGAAATGGCAAGGAAATTCAAGGATATTTAAGGAAATGGATGGCAAGGAAAGAAAATTCAAGGAAATGGCAAGATAATTCAAAAAAAATTCAAGGAAATGGCAAGGAAAATCAAGGAAATTCAAGGAAATTCAAGGAAATCGCAAGGAAATTCAAGGAAATTCAAGGAAATGGCAAGGAAACTCAAGAAAATTCAAAGACATTCAAGGAAATGGCAAGGAAATTCAAGGAAATCGCAAAGAAATTCAAGGAAATTCAAGGAAATTCAAGGAAATTGAAGTAAAATCAGGGAAATTCAATGAAATACAAGGAAATTCGACATAATTGATGGAAATTCAAGGAAATTCAAGGAAATTCAAAAAAATGGAAATAAATTCGAGGAAATTCTAGGAAATTGAAAGAAATTGAAGGAAATTGATGGAAATTAAAGGAAATTCAACGAAATTCAACGAAACCGCAAGGAAATTCAAGGAATTTCAAGGAAACTCAAGGAAATTGAAAAAAATTGAAGGGAAATGAAGGAAATTGAAGGAAATTGAAGGAAATTGAAGGAAATTCAAGGAAATTCAAGGATATTCAAGGATATTCAAGGCAATTGTGGAAATTCAAGGAAATTCAAGGAAATTGAAGGAAATTCAAGGAAATACAAGGAAATTCTACGAAATTGAAGGAAATTCAAGGAAATTGATAGAAATTCAAGGAAATTCAAGGAAATTCAAGGAAATTGAAAAAAATTGATGGAAATTCAAGGAAATTCAACGAAATTCAAAGAAAATTCAAGGCAATTCATGAAATTCAAGGAAATTGAAGGAAATTCAAGGAAATTCAAGGAAATACAAGGAAATTTAGGGATATTCAAGGAAATATAAGGAAATTCAAAAAAATTGAAGGAAATTGAAGGAAATTGAAAAAAATTGAAGGAAATTCAAGGAAATTCAAAGAAATTCAAAGAAAATTCAAGGCAATTGAATGAAATTCATGAAATTCAAGGAAATTCACGGCAATTGTGGAAATTCAAGGAAATTCAATGAAATGAAAGAAATACAAGGAAATTCAAGGAAAATGAAGTAAAGTCAATGAAATTGAAGGAAATAGAAGGAAATTCAAGGAAATTGGAGGAAATTGAAGGAAATGGAAGGAAATTAAAGGAAATTGAATGAAATTCAAGGAAATTCAAGGAAATTCAAGGAAATGGCAAAGAAAATCAAGGAAATTCAAGGAAATGGCAAGGAAATTCAAAAAAATTCCAGGAAAATCAAGAAAATCGCAAGGAAATTCAAGGAAATTCAAGGAAATTGCAAGGAAATTCAAGGAATTTCAAGGAAAAGGCAAGGCAAAGCAAGGAAATTCAAGGAAATGGCAAGGAAATTCAAGGAAATTCAAGGGAATTGAAGGAAATTGAAGGAAAATGTAGGAAATTGATGGAAATTAAAGGAAATTAAAAGAAAATTCTAGGAAATTGAAGGAAATTCAATCACATTCATGGAAATTCAAGGAAATTGAAGGATATTCAAGGAAATTGAAGGAAATTCAAGGAAATTGAATGAAATTCAAAGAAATTCAAAGGAATTGAAGGAAATAGAAGGAAATTGAAGTAAAATCAAGGAAATTCAAGGAAATACAAGGAAATTCAACGAAATTAATGGAAATTCATGGAAATTCAAGGAAATGGAAGGAAATTGTAGGAAATTCAAGGAAATACAAAGAAAATCAAGGAAATTGAAAGAAACTCAGGGAAATTGAAGGAAATTCAAACAAATTGAAGGAAATTGAAGGAAATTGATGGAAATTGAAGGAAATTCAGGGAAATTCAAGGAAACTGATGGAAATTCAAGGAAATTCAAGGAAATTGAAGGAAAAAGAAGGAAATTGAAGGAAAATGAAGGAAATTCCAGGAAATTCAACGAAATTTAAAGAAAATTCAAGGCAATTGAAAAATTAAAGGAAATTGAAGGAAATTTAAAAAATGGAGAAAATTAAAGGACATTCAAAAAATTCAAGGAAATTTAAGGATATTCAAGGAAATTGAAGGAAATTAAAGGAAATTGAATGAAATTCATGAAATTCAAAAAAATTCATGGCAATTGTGAAAATTAAAAGAAATTGAAGGAAATTGAAAAAAAATGAAGGAAATTGAAGGAAATTGAAGGAAATTCAAGGAAATTTAAGAAAATTCAAAAAAATTGAAGTAAATTGAAGGAAAATCAAGGACATTCAAGGAAATTCAAGGATATTCAAGGAAATTCAAGGAAATTGAGGGAAATTGAAGGAAATTGAAGGAAATTCAAAAAAATTAAAGGAAATTCACGGCAATTCTGGAAATTCAAGGAAATATAAGGAAATTCAAAGAAAATTGAAGGAAATTCAAGGACATTCATCGAAATTCAAGGAAATTGAAGGATATTCAAGGAAATTGAAGGAAATTCAAGGAAATTGAAGTAAATTCAAGGAAATTCATGGAAATTGAAGGAAATTGAAGGAAATTCAAGGAAATTCAAGGAAATTCAAGGAAATTAAAACAAATTGAAGTAAATTCTAGGAAATTAAAGGAAATTCAAGGAAATTGAAAAAAATCGAAGGAAATTGAAGGAAATTGAAGGAAATTCAAGGAAATACAAGGAAATTCAACGAAATTGAAGGAAATTCAAGGAAATTGATGGAAATTCAAGGAAATTCAAGGAAACTGAAAAAACTTGAAGGAAATTGAAGGAAATTGAAGGAAATTGAGGGAAATTCTATGAAATTCAACGAAATTCAAAGAAAATAAAAGGCAATTCAGAAAATTCAAGGAAATTGAAGGAAATTGAAGGAAATTCAAGGAAATACAAGGAAATTTAAAGATATTCAAGGAAATTGAAGGAAATTCAAGGAAATTGAATAAAATTCATGAAATTCAAGGAAATTCAAGGAAATTCAAGGAAATTGAAGGAAATTGACGGAAATTGAAGGAAATTCAAGGAAATTGAAGGAAATTCACGGAAATTGAAAAAATTGAAGGAAATTAAAGTAAATTTAAGGAAATACAAGGAAATTGAAGGAAATTCAAGGAAATTCAAGGAAATACAAGGAAATTCATGAAATTGATGGAAATTAAAGGAAATTCAAGGAAATTGAAGGAAAGTGAAGGAAATTGAAGGAAATTCAAGGACATGGAAGGAAATTCAAGAAAATTGGAAAAACTGAAAGAAAATTAAAGGAAATTGAAGGAAATTGAAGGAAATTGATGGAAATTCAAGGAGTTTCAAGGAAATTAAAGGGAATTCAAGGAAATTGAAAAAATTGAAGGAAATTGAAGGAAATTGAAGGTAATTCAAGGAAATTCAAGGAAATTCAAGGATATTGAAGAAAATTCAAGGAAATTCAAGGAACTTCAAGGAAAATCAATGGAAATTCAAATCAATTGTGGAAATTCAAGGACATTCATGGAAATTCTAGGAAATTGAAGGATATTGAAAGAAATTCAAGGAAATTGAAGGAAATTGAACGAAATTCATCGAAATTCAAGGAAATTCAATGAAATTCAAGGAAAGTCAAGGAAATTCATGGAAATTCAAGGAGTTTTAAGGAAATTAAAGGAAATTAAAGGAAATTGAAAAAAATTGAAGGAAATTGAAGGAAATTGAAGGTAATTCAAGGAAATTCAAGGATATTGAAGAAAATTCAAGGAAATTCAAGGAAATGGAAGGAAATTGTAAGAAAATTGAAGGAAATTCAAGGAAATTGAAGGAAATTGCTGGATATCCAGGGAAATTCAAGGAGTTTCAAGGAAATTCAAGGAAATTCAAGGAAATTTAAGGAAATTCAAGGAAATTGAAAAAATGAAGGAAATTTAAGGAAATTGAAGGAAATTGAAAGTAATTGAAGGAAATTCAAGGAAATTCATGGAAATGGCAAGGCAAGGAAAAGAAATTCAAGGAAATTCAAGGAAATGGCAAGGAAATGACAAGGAAATTCAAGGAAATGGCAAGGAAATTCAAGGAAATTCAAGAAAATTCAAGGAATAGCAAGGAAATCCAAGGAAATTCAAGGAAATGGCAAGGAAATTCAAGGAAATGGTAAGGCAAGGAAAGGAAATCCAAGGAAATGGCAAGGAAATTCAAGGATATACAAGGCTATGGAAGGCAAAGAAAGAAAATTCTAGAAAATGGCAAGGAAATTCAAGGAAATTCGAGAAAATTCAAGGAAATGGCAAGGAAATTCAAGGAAATTCAAGGAAATTCAAGGAAATTCAAGGAAATGGCAAGGAAATTCAAGGAAATTCAAGGCAATGGCAAGGAAATTGAAAGAAATTCAAGTCTATGCAATGAAATGGCAAGAAAATTCAAGGAAATTCAAGGAAATTGCAAGGAAATTCAAGGAATTTCAAGGAAAAGGCAAGGCAAGGAAATTCAAGGAAATGGCAAGGAAATTCAAGGAAATTCAAGGAAATTCAAGGAAATTCAAGGAAATTGAAGGAAATTGAAGGAAATTGAAGGAAATTTAAGGAAATTCAAGGAAATTGGAAAAAATTGAAGGAAATGGAAGGAAATTGAAGGAAATTGAAGGATATTGAAGGAAATTGAAGGAAATTAAAGGAAATTGAAGGAAAATGTAGGAAATTGATGGAAATTAAAGGAAATTAAAAGAAAATTCAAGGAAATTCAAAGAAATTCAAGCACATTCATGGAAATTCTAGGAAATTGAAGGATATTCAAGGAAATTGAAGGAAATTCAAGGAAATTGAATGAAATTCAAGGAAATTCAAGGGAATTGAAGGAAATTCAAGGAAATTGAAGTAAAATCAAGGAAATTCAAGGAAATACAAGGAAATTCAATGAAATTAATGGAAATTCATGGAAATTCCAAAAAATTCAAAGAAAATGGAAGGAAATTCAAGGAAATTGAAGGAAATTAAAGGAAATTCAAGGAAATACAAGGAAAATCAAGGAAATTGAAAGAAACTCGGGGAAATTGAAGGAAATTCAAAGAAATTGAAGGAAATTGAAGGAAATTGAAGGAAATTGATGGAAATTGAAGGAAATTCAGGGAAATTCAAGGAAACTGATGGAAATTCAAGGAAATTCAAGGAAATTCAAGGAAATTGAAGGAAATTGAAGGAAAACGAAGGAAATTCAAGGAAATTCAACGAAATTTAAAGAAAATTCAAGGCAATTGAAAAATTAAAGGAAATTGAAGGAAATTGAAGAAAATTGAAGGAAATTAAAGGACATTCAAAAAATTCAAGGAAATTTAAGGATATTCAAGGAAATTGAAGGAAATTAAAGGAAATTGAATGAAATTCATGAAATTCAAGGAAATTCAGGGCAATTGTGGAAATTAAAGGAAATTGAAGGAAATTGAAGGAAATTGAAGGAAATTCAAGGAAATACAAGGAAATTCAATGAAATTGAAGGAAATTCAAGGAAATTGATGGAAATTCAAGGAAATTCAAGGAAATTCAAGGAAACTTAAAAAACTTGAAGGAAATTGAAGGAAATTTAAGGAAATTGAGGGAAATTCAAGGAAATTCAATGAAATTCAAAGAAAATTCAAGGCAATTAAGGAAATTCAAGGAAATTGAAGGAAATTCAAGGAAATTCAAGGAAATACAAGGAAATTAAAGGATACTCAGGGAAATTGAAGGAAATTCAAGGAAATTGAATGGAATTCATGAAATTCAAGGAAATTCAAGGAAATTGAAGGAAATTCATGGACATTCAAGGAATTTGAAGGAAATTGACGGAAATTGAAGGAAATTCAAGGAAATTGAAGGAAATTCACGGAAATTGAAAAAATTGAAGGAAATTAAAGTAAATTGAAGGAAATTGAAGGAAATGGAAGGAAATTCAAGGAAATACAAGGAAATTCATGAAATTGATGGAAATTCAAGGAACTTCAAGGAAATTGACGAAAATTGAAGGAAATTGAAGAAAATTCAAGGAAATTCAATGAAATTTAAAGAAAATTCAAGGCAATTGAGGAAATTCAAGGAAACTGAAGGAAATTCAAGGAAATTGAATGAAATTCATGAAATTCAAGGAAATTCAGGGCAATTGTGGAAATTAAAGGAAATTGAAAAAAATTGAAGGAAATTGAAGGAAATTGAAGGAAATTCAAGGAAATTCAAGGAAATTTAAGGAAATACAAGAAAATTCAACGAAATTGATGGAAATTCAAGGAAATTCAGGGAAATTGAAGGAAATTAAATAAAATTGGAGGAAATTAAAAAAAATTCAATGAAATTGAAGGAAATTTAAGGAAATACAAGGAAAATCAACGATATATAAGAAATTAAAGGAAGTTGAAGAAAATTGAAGGAAATTGAAGAAAATTGAAGGAAATTAAAGGAAATTGAAGGAAAGTGTTGGAAATTAAAGGAAATTCAATGAAAATTGAAGGAAAGTGAAGGAAATGGAAGGAAATTCAATGAAATTGGAAAAACTGAAAGAAAATTAAAGGAAATTAAAGGAAATTGAAAAAAATTGAAGGAAATTGAAGGAAATGGAAGGTAATTGTAGGAAATTCAAGGAAATTCAAGGAAATTCAAGGAAATTCAAGGAAATTCAAGGAAATTCAAAAAACTCTAAGGAAATTCAAGGCAATTGTGTAAATTCAAGGACATTCATGGAAATTCAAGGAAATAGAAGGAAATTGAAAGAAATTTAATAAAATTGAAGGAAATTGAAGGAAATTGAAGGAAATTCAAGGAAATTCAAGGAAATTCAAGGAAATCAAAGGAAATGGAAGGAAATTCAAGGAAATACAAGGAAATTTAATGAAAACTGAAGGAAATTCAAAGAAATTGAAGGAAATTGAAGGAAATTCATGGAAATTCAAGGAGTTTCAAGGAAATTAAAGGAAATTCAAGGAAATTGAAAAAAATTTAAAGAAATTGAAGGAAATTGAAGGTAATTCAAGGAAATTCAAGGAAATTCAAGGATATTGAAGAAAATCCAAGGAAATTCAAGGAAATTGAAGGAAATTGCTGGATATCCAGAGAAAATTCAAGGAGCTTCAAGGAGCTTCAAGGAAATTCAAGGAAATTCAAGGAAATTGAAAAAAATGAAGGAAATTTAAGGAAATTGAAGGAAATTGAAAGAAATTGAAGGAAATTCAAGGAAATTTAAGGAAATTCAAGGAAATGACAAGGAAACTCAAGGAAATCGCAAAGAAATTCAAGGAAATTTAAGGCAAAGGCAAGGAAATTCAAGGAAATGCAAGGAAACGGAAGGCAAGTAAAGAAAATTCAAGGAAATGGCAAGTAATTAAAGGAAATTCAAGGAAGTTGCAAGGAAACTCAAAGAAATTGAAAGAAATTCAAGGAAATGGCAAGGAAATGGCAAGGAAATTCAAGGAAATTAAAGGAAATTCAAGGAAATTCAAGGAAATTCATGGAAATGGCAAGGCAAGGAAAAGAAATTCAAGGAAATTCAAGGAAATGGCAAGGAAATGACAAGGAAATTCAAGGAAATGGCAAGGAAATGGCAAGGAAATTGAAGGAAATTGAAGGAAATTCAAGGAAATTCAAGGAAATAGCAAAGAAAATCAAGGAAATTCAAGGAAATGGTAAGGCAAGGAAAGAAAATTCTAGAAAATGGCAAGGAAATTCAAGGAAATTCGAGAAAATTCAAGGAAATGCCAAGGAAATTCAAGGAAATTCAAGGAAATTCAAGGAAATGGCAAGGAAATTCAAGGAAATTCGAGAAAATTCCAGGAAATGGCAAGGAAATTCAAGGAAATTCAAGCAACTGGCAAGAAAATGGCAAGGAAATTCAAGGAAATTCAAGGAAATGGCAAGGAAATTCAAGGAAATTCGAGAAAATTCCAGGAAATGGCAAGGAAATTCAAGGAAATTCAAGCAACTGGCAAGAAAATGGCAAGGAAATTCAAGGAAATTCAAGGAAATGGCAAAGAACTTCAAGGAAATTCAATAAAAATTCAAGGCAATGGCAAGGAAATTCAAGGAAATGGAAGGAAATGGCAAGGAAATTAAAGGAAATTCAATTCCATTCAATGAAATGGCAAGAAAATTCAAGGATATTCAAGGAAATGGCAAGGAAATTCAAGGAATTTCAACGAAAAGGCAAGGCAAGGAAAAAAAATGCAAGGAAATGGCAAGGAAATTAAAGGAAATTCAAGGAAATGGAAGGAAATGGCAAGGAAATTCAAGGAAATTCAAGGAAATTCAAGGCAATGGCAAGGAAATTCAAGGAAATTGGAAAAAATTGAACGAAATTCAAGGAAATGGAAGGAAATTGAAGGAAATTGAGGGAAATTGAAGGAAATTAAAGGAAATTGAAGGAAATCGCAAGGAAATTAAAGGAATTTCAAGGAAATTCAAGGAAATTGAAAAAATTGAAGGAAATTGAAGGAAATTGAAGGAAATTGAAGGAAATTCAAAGACATTCAAAAAAATTAAAGGAAATTCAAGGCAATTGTGGAAATTCTAGGAAATATAAGGAAATTCAAGGAAATTGAAAGAAATTGAAGGAAATTCAAGGAAATACAAAGAAAATCAAGGAAATTGAAAGAAATTCAGGGAAATTCAAGGAAATTCAAAGAAATTCAAGGAAATTGAAGGAAATTGATAGAAATCGAATCAAATTTTAAGGAAATTCAAAGAAATGGAAGGAAATTAAAGGAAATTGAAGGAAATTGATGGAAATTGAAGGAAATTCAAGGACATTCAAGGAAATTCAAGGAAATTTAAGGATATTCAAGGAAATTGAAGGAAATTCAAGGATATTGAATGAAATTCATGAAATTCAAGGAAATTCAGGGCAATTGTGGAAATTAAAGGAAATTGAAGGAAATTGAAGGAAATTGAAGGAAATTCAAGGAAATACAAGGAAATTCAATGAAATTCATAAAAATTCAAGGAAATTCAGGGAAATTGAAGGAAATTAAATGAAAATGAGTAAATTCAAGGAAATTGAAGGAAATTCAAGGAACTTGGTGAAAATTGAAGGAAATGGAAGGAAATTCAAGGAAATTGAAGAAAATTGAAGGAAATTGAAGGAAATTGAAGGAAATTAAAGGAAATTCAAGGAAATTAAAGGAAATCACAAGGAAATTCATTGAATTTCAAGGAAATTCAAGGAAATTGAAAAAATTGAAGGAAATTGAAGGAAATTGAAGGAAATTGAAGGAAATTCAAGGAAATTGTGGAAATTCAAGGACATTCATGGAAATTCAAGGAAATTGAAGGATATTCAAGGAAATGGAAGAAAATTCAAGGAAATTGAAGGAAAATCAAGGAAATTCAAGGAAATTCAAGGAAATTCAAGGAAATTGAAGGAAATTCAAGGAAATTCAAGGAAATTAAAGGAAATTGAAGGAAATTGAAAGAAATTGAAGAAAATTGAAGGAAATTCAAGGAAATACAAGGAAAGTCAACGAAATTGAAGGAAATTCAAGGAAATTGATGGAAATTCAAGGAAATTCAAGGAAATTGAAAAAATTTAAGGAAACAGAAGGAAATTGAAGAAAATTGAAGGAAATTCAAGGAAATACAAGGAAAGTCAACGAAATTGAAAGAAATTCAAGGAAATTGCAGAAAATTAAAAGAAATTCAAGAAAATTCAAAGAAGTTAAAAAAATTCTAGGCAATTGTGGAAATTCAAGGAAATTCAGGAAATTGAAGGAAATTCAAGAAAATTGAAGGAAATTCAAGGACATTCTTGGAAATTAAGAAAATTCAAAGATATTCAAGGAAATTGAAGGAAATTGAAGGAACTTCAAGGAAATTCAAGGCAATTGTCGAAATTCAAGGAAAATCAAGGAAATTGAAGGATATTCAAGGAAACTAAAGGAAATGTAAGGAAATTCAATGAAATTGAGGTAAAATCAAGGAAATGGAAGGAAATTGAAGGAAATGGAAGGAAATTGAAGGAAATCGAATGAAATTGAAGGAAATTGAAGGAAATTCAAGGAAATACAAGGAAATTCAACGACATTGATGGAAAGTTAAGGAAATTCAAGAAAATTCAAGGAAATTGAAGGAATTTCAATAAAATTGGACGAAATTGAAGGAAATTGAAGGAACTTCAAGGAACTTGAAGGAAATTCAAGGAAATACAAGGAAAATCAAGGAAATTGAAAGAAATTCAAGGAAATTCAAAGAAATTTAAGGAAATTAAAGGAAATTCAAGAAAATTCAAGAAAATTCAAGGAAATTGAAGGAAATTCAAGGAAATTGAAGGAAATTCCACAAAAGTTATGGAACTAAAAGGAAATTGAAGTAAATTCAATGAAATTGAAGGAAATTGAAGGAAATTCAAGGAAATTCAGAGAAATTTTACGATATTGAAGGAAATTCAAGGCAATTGTGGAAATTCTAGGAAATACAAGGAAATTGAAGGAAATTCAAGGAAATTAATGGAAATGCAAGGAAATTGAAAGAAATTGAAGGAAATTGAAGGAAATTGAAGGAAATTGATGGAAATTGAAGGAAATACAGGGAAATTCATGGAAATTCAAAGAAATTGAAGGAAATTGAATGAAATTCAAGGAAATTCAAGGAAACTGAAAAAAATTGAAGGAAATATTGAAGGAAATTCAAAGAAATTGAAGGAAATTGAAGGAAATTCAACGAAATTGAAGGAAATACAAGGAAATTCAATGAAATTGATGGAAATTTAACGAAATTCAAAGAAAATGGAATGAAATTCAAAGAAATTCGAAAAAATTGAAGGAAATGGAAGGAAATTCAAGGAAATTGAAGGAAATTGAAGGAAATTAAAGGAAATACAAGAAAAATCAAAGAAATTGAAAGAAATTCAGAGAAATTCAAGGAAATTCAAAGAAAATTGAAGGAAATTGAAGCATATTTAAGGAAATTAAAGGAAATGGAAAGAAATTCAAGGAAATTCAGGGAAATTGAAGGATATTGAAGGAAATTCAAGGAAATTCAAGGAAATTAAAGGAAATTCAAGGAAATTGTGAAAATTCAAGGAAATTCAAGGAAATTGAATAAAATTCAAGGAAACTAATTGAAATGCAAGGATATTCAGGGAAATTTAAGGAAATGGAAGGAAATTAAAGGAAATTGAAGGAAATTCAAGGTATAGCAAGAAAATTCAAGGAAATTCAAGGAAATGCAAGGAAATTAAAGGAAATTAAAGGAAATGGCAAGGCAAGGAAAAGAAATTCAAAGAAATGGCAAGGAAATTCAAGAAAATTCAAGGAAATTCAAAGAAATTCAAGGAAATTCAAGGAAATATAAGGAAATTGAAGAAAATTGAAGGAAATTGAAGGAAATCCAAGGAAATTGATGGAAATTCAAGGAAATTCAAGAAAAATCAAGGAAATTGAAAAAAAGTTGAAGGAAATTGAAGGAAATTGAAGGAAATTTAAGGAAATTCAAGGAAATTCAAAACAATTAAAGGAAATTCAAGGCAATTGTGGACATTCATGGAAATTTAAAGAAATTGAAGGATATTCAAGGAAATTGAAGGAAATTCAAGGAAATTGAATGAAATTCAAGGAAATTCAAGGAAATTCAAGGCAATTGTGGAAATTCAAGGAAATTCAAGGAAATTGAAGGAAACTGAAGGAAATTCAAAGGAATTGAAGGAAATGGCAAGGAAATTGAAGGAAATTCAAGGAAATTAAAGTAAAATCAAGGAAATTCAAGGAAATACAAGGAAATTCAACGAAATTGATGGAAATTCAAGGAAAGACAGAAAAAATGGAAGAAAATTTAAGCAAGTCGAGGAAATTGAAGGAAATGGAAGGAAATTGAAGGAAATTGAAGGAAATTGAAGGAAATTCAAAGAAAATACAAGGAAAAACAAAAAATTGAAAGAAATTCAAGGAAATTCAAGGAAATTGAAGGAATTCAAGGAAATTCAAGGAAATTTAAACAAAATTCAAGGCAATTGAGGAAATTCAAGGAAATTGAAGGAAATTCAAAGAAATTGAAGGAAATTGAAGGAAATTCAAGGATATTCAAGGAAATTCAAGGAAATTTAAGGATATTCAAGGAAATTGAAGGAAATTCAAGGAAATTTAATAAAATTCATGAAATTCAAGGAAATTCAGGGCAATTGTGGAAATTAAAGGAAATTGAAGGAAATTGAAGGAAATTGAAGGAAATGCAAGGAAATACAAGGAAATTCAACGAAATTGAAGGAAATTAAAAAAAAATTAAGGGAAATTGAAGGAAATTAAATGAAATTGTAGGAAATGGAAGGAAATTCATGGAAATTGAAGGAAATTCAAGAAAATTGAAGGAAATTCAAGGAAATAAAAGAAAATCAAGGAAATATAAGAAATGAAATAAAAATTGAAGAAAATTGAAGGAAATTGGAGGAAATTGTTGGGAATTTAAGGAAATTAAAGAAATTGAAGGAAATTAAAGGAAATTCAAGGAAAATGAAGGAAATTGAAGGAAATTCGGGGTAATTGAAGGAAATTAACGGAAATTCAAGGAAATTAGCGAAAATTGAAGTAAATGGAAGGAATTTCAAGGAAATTCAAGGAAATAGAAAAAATTGAAGGAAATTGAAGGAAATTGAAGGAAATTGAAGGAAATTCAAGGAAATTCAAGGAAATTCAAGGAAATTAAAAAAATTAAAGGAAATTCAAGGCAATTGTGGAAATTCAAGGACATTCATAGAAATTCAAGGAAATTGAAGGAAATTCAAGGAAATTCAAGAAAATTCAAGGCAATCGTGGAAATTCAAGGAAATTCAAGGAAATTGAAGGAAATTGAAGGAAATTCAAAGGACTTGAAGGAAATTCAAGGAAATTCAAGGAAATTGAAGGAAATTTAAGGAAATTTAAGGAAATTGAGGTAAAATCAAGGAAACGCAAGGAAATACAAGGAAATTCAAAGAAATTGATGGAAATTCAAGGAAATTCAAGGAAATTCAAAGAAAATGGAAGGAAATTCAAGGAATTTGAGGAAATTGAAGGAAATGGAAGGAAATTCAAGGAAATTGAAGGAAATTCAAGGAAATTGAAGGAAATTGATTGAAATTGAAGGAAATTTAGGGAAATTCAAGGAAACTGATAGAAATTCAAGGAAATTCAAGGAAATTCAAGGAAATTGAAGGAAATTGAAGAAATTCAAGGAAATTCAAGGAAATTGAAGGAAATTTAACGAAATTAAAGGAAATTGGAGGAAATTTAAGGAAATTCAAGGAAATTCAAGGAAATTCAAGGCAATAGTGGAAATTCAAGGAAATTCAAGGAAATTGAAGGAAATTCAAGGAAATACAAGGAAAATCAAGGAAATTGAAAGAAATTCAGGGAAATTCAAGGAAATTCAAAGAAATTGAAGGAAATTGAAGGAAATTGATGGAAATTGAAGGAAATTCAAGGAAATTCAAGGAAATTGAGTAAATCAAGAAAATTAAAGGAAATTGAAACAAATTGAAGGAAATTGAAGGAAATTCAAGGAAATACAAAAAAATTCAAAGAAATTGGAGGAAATTCAAGGAAATTGATGGAAATTCAATGAAATTCAAGTAAATTCAGGAAATTGAAGGAAATTGAAAAAAATTGAAGGAAATTGAAGGAAATTGAATGAAATTCAGGGAAATTGAAGGAAATTCAAGGAAATTGCAGGAAATTGCAGGAAATTCAAGAAAATTCAAAGAATTTTAAAAAATTCAAGGCAATTGTGGAAATTCAAGGAAATTCAAAGACATTCCAGGAAATTCAAGGAAACTGAAGGAAATTCAAGGAAATTCAAGGACATTCAAGGCAATTGTGGAAATTCAAGGAAATTCAAGGAAATTAAAGGAAATTCAAGGAAACTGAAGGAAATTCAAGGAAATTCAAGGAAATTGAAGTATAATCAAGGAAATACAAAGAAAATTCAACGAAATTGATGGAAATTCAAGGAAATTCAGAGAAATTGAAGGAAATTAAAGGAAATTGGAGGAAATTGAAGGAAATTCAAGGAAATTTAAGGAAATTCAATGAAATACAAGGAAAATCAAGGAAATATAAGAAATTAAAGGAAATTGAAGAAAATTGAAGGAAATTAAAGAAAATTGAAGGAAATTGAAGGAAATTTAAGGAAATTCAAGGGAATTTAAGGAAATTGAAGAAAATTGAAGGAAATTGAAGGAAATTCAAGGAAATTGGGGAAAATTGAAGGAAATGGAAGGAAATTCAAGGAAATTGAAGGAAATTTAAGGAAATTAAAGGAAATTGAAGGAAATTTAAGGAAATTGATGATAATTAAAGGAAATTCAAGGAAATTCAAGAAATCCCAAAAAATTCAATGAATTTCAAGGAAATTCAAGGAAATTGAAAAAATTGAAGGAAATTGAAGGAAATTGAAGGAAATTGAAGGAAATTCAAAAAAATTAAAGGAAATTCAAGGCAATTGTGGAAATTCAAGGACATTCATGGATATTCAAGGAAATTGAAGGATATTCAAGGAAATTGAAGGAAATAAGAGGAAATTCAAGGAAATTCAAGGACGTTCAAAGAAATTCAAGGAACTTCAAGGAAATTGAAGGAAATTCAAGGAAATGGAAGGAAATTGAAGGAAATTGAAGGAAATTCAAGGAAATTCAAGAAAATTCAAAAAAATTTAAGGAAATTCAAGGAAATTGAAGGAAATTCAAGTAAATACAAGGAAAATCAAGGAAAATGGAAGAAATTCAGGGAAATTCAAGGAAATTCAAAGAAATTGAAAGAAATTGAAGGAAATTGAAGGAAATTGAAGGAAATAATGGAAATTGAAGAAAATTCAGGGAAATTCATGGAAACTGATGGAAATTCAAGGAAATTGAAGGAAATTGAAGGAAATTCAAGGAAATTCAAGGAAATTCAAGGAAATTTAGTAAATCAAGGAAATTTAAGCATATTTAGGGAAATTCAAGGAAATTGAAGGAAATTGAAGGAAATTCAAGGAAATTCAAGGAAATACAAGGAAATTCAATGAAATTGAAGGAAATTCAAAAAAATTGATGGAAATTCAAGGAAATTCAAGGAAATTCAAGAAATTGAAGGAAATTGAAAAGAATTGAAGGAAAATGAAGGAAATTGAATGAAATTCAGGGAAATTGAAGGAAATTCAAGGAAATTGCAGGAAATTGAAGGAAATTCAAGGAAATTGAAGAAAATTCAAGGACATTCATGGAAATTAAAAAAAATTCAAGGATATTAAAGGAAATTGAAGGAAATTCAAGGAAATTCAAGGCAATTGTGGATTCAAGGAAATTCGAGGAAATTGAAGGAAATCCAAGGAAACTGAAGGAAATTCAAGGAAATTCAAGGAAATTGAAGTAAAATCAAGGAAATGGAAGGAAATTGAAGGAAATTGAAGGAAATTCAAGGAAATTCAAGGAACTTGAAGGAAATTCAAGGAAATACAAGGAAAATCAAGGAAATTATAAGAAATTCAAGGAAATTCAAGGAAATTTAAGGAAATTGAAGGAAATTGAAGGAAATTGAAGGACATTTAAGGAAATTCAAGGAAATTTAAAGAAATTGAAGAAAATTGATGGAAATTAAATGAAATTCAAGAAAATTCAAGGAAGTTCAAGGAAATTGAAGGAAATTCAAGGAAAATTTACAAAAGTCAAGGAAATTGAAGGAAATTGAAGGAAATTCAAGAAATTGAAGGAAATTGAAGGAAATTCAAGGAAATTGAAGGAAATTCAAAGATATTGAAGGAAATTGAAGGAAATTCAAGGAAATTCAAAGAAATTGAAGGAAATTGAAGGAAATTCAAAGAAATTGAAGGAAATAACAAGTCAAGGAAAGGAAATTCAAGGAAATTCAAGGAAATTCAAGGAAATTCAAAAAAATTCAAGGAAATTTTGAAGGAAATTCAAGGCAATTGTGGAAATTCAAGGAAATTCAAGGAAATTGAAAAAATTCAAGGAAATTAATGGAAATGCAAGGAAATTCAGGGAAATTGAAGGAAATTCAAGGAAATTGAAGGAAATGGAAGGAAATTCAAGGAAATTCAGGGAAATTGAAGGATATTGAAGGAAATTCAAGGAAATTCAAAGAAATTCAAGGAAATTAAAGGAAATTAAAGGCAATTGTGGAAATTCAAGGAAATTCAAGGAAATTGAAAAATTCAAGGAAATTAATGGAAATGCAAGGAAATTCAGGGAAATTTAAAGAAATTCAAGGAAATTCAAGGAAATTTAAAGAAATTCAAAGAAAATTCAAGGCAATTGAGGAAATTCAAAGAAATTGAAGGGAATTCATGGAAACTGAAGGGAATTCAAGGAAACTGAAGAAATTGAAGGAAATTAAAGGACATTCAAGGAAATTCAAGGAAATTGAAGGAAATTCAAGGAAATTGAAGTAAAATCTAGGAAATTTAAGGAAATTGAAGGAAATTGAAGGAAATTGAAAAAATTCAAGGAAATACAAGGAAAATCAAGAAAATCAAAAGAAATTCAGAGAAATTCAAGGAAATTCAAAGAAATTGAAGGAAATAGAAGCAAATTTAAGGAAATTCAAAGAAATTTCAGGAAATTGAAGAAAATTGAAGGAAATTAAAGCAAATTCAAGGAAATTGAAGGAAATGGAAGGAAATTCAATGAATTTCAGGGAAATTGAGGGAAATTGAAGGAAATTGAAGGAAATTGAAGGAAATAAAGGAAAGGAAAGGAAAGGAAAGGAAAGGAAAGGAAAGGAAAGGAAAGGAAAGGAAAGGAAAGGAAGGAAAGGAAAGGAAAGGAAAGGAAAGGAAAGGAAAGGAAAGGAAAGGAAAGGAAAGGAAAGGAAAGGAAAGGAAAGGAAAGGAAAGGAAAGGAAAGGAAAGGAAAGGAAATACAGAAAGCTTCTACACAATGTAACAGATATGCGCTAGCAACTGTCCTTTCATTAGCGAGATCAAGGGATTTGACGCTGACTGCTTAGAAGGGTGATGAGAATGACGACTGTAGCGCAGAGAGAGAGAGAACGCAGGGTCAGAAAAAAGCTTTTAACGAAGTAAAGCGTTTCAGCGCAAGCAGTTCGCAGAGGGCTCCCCTCCTACCAGACCAGGCTTATCAAAACCACATCCAACCTGGCCAGGAACACCTCCAGGGAGGGGGCATCCACAGCTTCCCACAGCAACCTGTGCCAGTATCTCTCCTCCCACACTGTGAGGAATTTTTCCCTCATGTCAAATCTAAATCTTTCCCCTTCCTGCAATTCAAAGCAGCACTGCCTGCTCGTCTCAAAAGGCCCTCCCTGGCTTTCTTGTAGGCCCCCTTCGGCACCAGAAGGCCTCTCCAAGGCCTCCCCGGATTCTTCTCCAGGCTCTACAGCCGCAACTCTCTCAGCCTGTCCTCTGAGCAGAGGTGCTCCAGCCCTCACATCATCTTTGTAGCCCTCCTCTGGACCCGCTCCAGCAGCTCCATACCTGCTTTATGATGGGCATTCCAGAACTGGGCACAAGGCTCAGAAGTAGAGAGGAGAGGGTGGGCAACAGTCCCTGGCTGCTGGGGGTCGCCCACCTCCTGCTGATGACCAGAGCCGACTGATCTTTTACTCCCTCGCTTTCCAGCAGCTGGGGGCTGGTACGGGAGTGAAGCAAAGCAGTGACAGTTGCTTTTCCTCCTCATTTATTAGATGTAAGTTTTACAAAAGACCTGCTGCGTTAACCGGAAACGATTGGAGGGAAATTCCTGAGTTAATCGAGTTCTCATTTCAAGTTTATTGCATGGGGGCTCCAGTGTGGGACTTTTGCTGGAATCAGTAACGCTTTTCAGCTGCAAGAGTCAGCCCTGTTAATTAATGTATTGCAGGTGCACCCAGAGAGGAAGTTTACAGCAAGGAGTTGACTTGCAGGCATTGAACGTTTTGTTTGGGATGCAGGTCCTTTGCATCTTAACAAAAGGGTGGAGTACTGCTGTTACTTTAAAAAGTACAATTTTCAAGGTGGAGATTCGATTATTTCCTTTTTAAAACTATTTTTAAAAGCCTCTCAAAGTAGCTACAAGATTGTCCTTCTGCTATTTCACTTGGTTCCTTCAGTGGAAGCTGATGAATAGAGATTGGTTTGTGTCAATGAAGTAATCTGATCTCTTGTGGTAAAAATGTTTTCCTTTTTTTCCCCTCAGGCCTTTGTTGAAAATAATTCTGCAATTAAGTGGTGCCCTGTATCAGGCTGTGAAAGAGCAGTGAGGCTGGCAAGACAAGGATGAAATTCAACAGGATCAGACACGCTTGGCTTCTCTGTGCTGAAAGCCCCTGCTTTAGGTTGTGGGAAAGGACATTTTCTCTGCTGGCGAGCACTGGAGACTTCTCTACTGAGATTTGTAGTCATCGCTGTTCCAAAGATTAAAATGCCCTCTTGGAAACAAGCGTGCAACAAAACTTTGTATGAGACGGTAAATGACTGTACTGTCCTGTACCCATGCACTAAAAAACTTCACATGAACAAATATTTTACTCATTACTGGCTCTGTTAGATTCAAAATAGCGGTGTGGGGTGTTGTGATGGTCTGGTGTGGGGGGACAGAGGAAAAGCGAGATACTGGCAGAGATACTGCCCTTAGGTCCCCCCATGGAGCCTCCTATAGACCCCCTACTACACCCCAAGAGTCGCTCCATGGAGCCTCTTATAGAGACCCTACAGCGCCCTTCATTCCCCCTTATGGAGACTACTATAAAGCTTCTATAGCACCCCTTAAGTTCCCCCACTTTTAGAGCCCCTACTGTGCCCTTAAGTCCCTCCATGGAGACACTTACCGAGCCCCCACAGCGCCCTTACGTCCCGCCTATCTAGGCTCCTATAGAGCCCCTAGCGCGCCCCTTAATCCTCCCCAAGGAGACTATCATAGAGCACTTACTGTGCCTTTCTTTCCATGCTGTGCAGCCTTCTATAGAGCCCCTACTGCACCCCTTAAGTCTCACCCAAGGACACACTTATGGAGCCCCTACAGCGTCCTTAAGTCCCTACATGGAGAGTTTTATAGAGCACGTACAGCGCCCTTAATTCCCCCCTAAACAGCTTCCTATAGAGAACCTACTACGCCCCTTAAGTCCCTCCATGGAGACTCTAATAGAGCCCCTAGAGCACCCTTAATTGCTCCCTATTATGCAACCTCCTATTGAGGCCATTCTGCGCCCCTTAAGTCCCCCAATGGAGACACATATAGAGCCCGTACTGTGCCCTTAAGCCCCTCCACAGAGACTCTTATATAGCCCCTACAGCGTCATCCATTCCCCCTATGTAGACTCCTCTACTGCCCCTCTTAAGTCCCCCCATGCAGACAATTATAGAGCCCCTACTGAGCCCTTCATTCCCCCTGTGGAGCCTCCCATAGAGACCCTACTGCTTCCTTTAAGTCCCCCCATGGAGACTCTTATAGAGCCCTACTGCGCCCTTCATTCTCCCCTATGGACCCTCCTATAGAGCCGCTATTGCGCCCCTTAAGTCCTCCCCATGGAGACTCTTATAGAGCATCTACTGTGCCCTTAGTTCCAACCATGGAGAGTCTTATAGAGCCCCTACTGTACCCTTTAATTCCCCCCATGTAGACTCTTTTGCGCCCTTAAGTCCAACCATGGAGAATCTTATACAGCCCCTACTGCGCCCCTTAAGTCCCCCCTATGGAGCCTCCTATAGAGCCCCTACTGCGCCCCTTAAGTCCCCCCATGGAGACACTTATTGATCCCCAACTGCGCCCTTAAGACCCTCCATGGGACTATTATAGAGCCCCTACAGCGCATATACATCCCACCTTAGAGACTATTATAGAGCCCCTACTGCGCCCTTCATTCCCCCCTATGAAGCCTCCTATAGAGCCCCTACTGCGCCCCTTAAGTCCCCCCATGGAGACACTTATAGAGCCCCTACTCTACCCTTAAGTCACTCCATGGAGACTTACAGAGCCCCTACAGCACCCTTCACTCCCCGCTATGCAGCCTCCTATACAGCCCCTACTGCGCCCTTCATTCTCCCCAAAGGAGCCTCCTATAGAGCCCCTACTGTGCCTCTTAATTCCCCCATGGAGACACTTATAGAGCCCCTACTACACCCTTAAGTCTCTCCACAGGGACTCTTCTAGAACCCCTACAGCGACCTTCATTTCCCCCTATGAAGACTCTTATAGAGCCTCTACTGCGCCCCTTAAGTCCCCCCATGGAGATATTTACAGAGCCACTACTGTGCCCTTCATTCCCCGCTATACAGCCTCCTACAGAGCCCCTACTGCCCCTATTAAGTTCCCCCATGGAGACTCTTATAGAGCCCCTACAGCGCCCTTACGTCCCTCCATAGAGAATCTTATAGAGCCCCTAAAGCGCCCTTCATTCCCCCTCATGGAGCCTCCTATATAGCCCCTATTGTGTGCTTAATTCCCCCCATGGAGATACTTATAGAGCCCCTAGAGCGCCCTTAAGTCCCCCCATGGAGTCTCTTATACAGTCCCTACTGCGCCTTGCATTGTCCGCTATACAGCCTCCTATAGAGCCTCTACTGTGCCCCTTCAGTCCCCACATGTAGACTCTTTTAGAGCCTCTAATGCGCTCTTAAGTCCCTCCATGAAGACTCTTACAGAGCCCCTAGAGCGCCCTTACGTCCCTCCACAGAGAATCTTATGGAGACCTACTAGAAAATCAAACTATTGCCCACCTCTAGTCTTCCTCACCTTGAAATGGCAGATTCCGTGCATCCCTGTGAGGGTGTTGGATGATTTGGGTGGGGTAGAGGCAGGACACAATCGACGGTGCCTAAGCTGGGACGAACTAGCAGTAAGGACAAGGGTGGGACGCAACCAAGGCTCCAGGTTTCCCTGGGGGAAGAGTGCCTCGCTCCCTGGGTCAGGGCCTGCCTCCGGAGTAGCTGGCAGAGAGCTGGCTGGGAGTTAGCGAGGCTCCTTGCAGTTTTTCATCTTCTAGTGCTCAGCCGTTAGAAAGTGAGGTGGCTTCCAGGGGAGAGCTTTGGGGATGATGTCACAGTCTTTAATGAAGGAAAAAGGAGAAGTATTATAGGCCAGTCAGGTATACCTCAGCTCCAGGAAGAAGTGATCAAACGAGTGACCTGCAAAAAGAAACAAAGTCAACCTGGGTTTGTGCAGAGCAAGCTGTGTCAGACTGCCTCGATTCCCTTCCATGGCCCAGGGATTCATTTTGTGAGTGGTGGCGGTGGTGGTCAGCCGTCCGTCTGGACTTCCAGGCACTGACAGCATCTCACCCAGTGTTGCCAGCAGCAAGCCAGGGAGACGTGGCCTGGCTGGAAATGTGCTTGAGAACTGCTCTCTAAATGCGTTTCCCTGAACTGGAAAGATATGAGGAGGGGTGTGTTGGAAGGTCTCACCTGAATCCAGCTCTGTTCAGTATTTTCATTCCTGGTTTGATGATGGAATGCAGAAGGGGCTTACAAACCCCGCGCCACTGGCAGCTGCAAGAATTGTCAGCACAGCGAGGGCAGAGTCCGGATTGAAGCGAATTGAAGAAATAGTCTGAAAAAAATAAATGCTCCTCAGCAGAGACAAGTCCAAGGCACTATGGAAGGATTAATCAACTGCATAAATACACGCTAGGGAACATCTTGTTCTTCAGAGAAGGATTGTGGTGGCTGCAATGAGTCACAGACTGCACAGAAGTACCTTGCTGCAGAGGGAAAAATACTGCCTAGGCAGGTAGGAGCAGAGCCTGTAAGAACATTAGCTCTCCCCTCACCTTTATTGGCACATGTAAAGCTGCAGCGTGGCTTGCAGCCAGCTTTGGAGGCTCTGCCTCATCTGGACCACCTGGAGAGAATCCAGAGGACCGTGAAAGAGCAGGCAATGAAGAGGTTTAGTGAGAAAGTAAATGCAAGAGGGCAGCGGTTTAGACTAAGGCAGCCTTAAAATAACAGCAGGAAAGATCTGTGTTGAAATGTAGAGATGGTTTCCTTCCAGTAAGGTAAAAATGCTGCAGAGGTGGCATGCGAGGATCTGTGCTCTCTGTCGTTGGACGACCCCAAGAGCAGGTAGACCCACGCCTGTCAGCAGCAAGCTGAGACATGGGAAGAGACTGACTGACCCCAGGGGTTTCTGCCCAGTCCTCATCTCCTGTGAGGTGCTCTTTAGCCGGATGTATCCCAGAGAGAAGATTAACTGAATGTAGTTTTGCTGTTGCACTTAATTACTTCTGGCAACACGATGGCATGGGGCATTTTCTCTGCTAATTTAAATGAGTTGCCAGCTGCCCCCATTAAATGCCACAGATGTCTTCTTTAAGCAGCCAGATAGCTTTTGGAGCTGTCCTTTGCTTTACCTGCTGTCTGAAGGCAAAGGCAGATTAAAAGGAAACACTTGATTCTTTTGCCAAAAAAAACCAATAATCTGGACTCTCCTCTTGGCACCGCAAATACCCAGCTGCCCTTGGTGGTGGCTGGGCAGAGCTGCTGCGCTGTGCTCTCCTCAAACCCCTACTCACAGCTGCGGGGATGAGGCGTGGAGCTGAGGCAAACTAGAGCTAATTAGCTGGCCAAGGCCAACTGGAATAGGAGCCCCCTGGGGCTCTCTGGGCGAGTTTCCCTCTGTTAAAGGCACATCTTGTCCCCAGCCTGTATAGCAGGCATCTCCATCAGCTGCATTGTGCACAATGAAGGCAGAGCAACCGCCTTTCCAGGAACTCCCTAGCTGCTCATTCTAAAGGGTTTTGTCCCATTTCTTTATAGAAATACCACAGAAATCAAGATAGTAACGTCACATTGAAGCACCATAGGGGACAGAAGTCAGGGACTTTTTATTCAGGCATGGTTTCACCTCTAATGAACACAGCCAAGAAATCAAGCCTTGTTTCTGAAGGAAGCCCTCACTCAGCTTCTCGTGTCTGAATTAACAACTTGTATGGCTGCGCCTCTGAAAGGGCAAACCATTGCTTGTGGTTTCCAAGGACGAGGACTCATGCTGCAGACCCTGCTTCCGCAGTGCTCAGCTGACTCTCAGGGACTGATTGCCTTAATCATGCTGCCCACTCCTTTGCTAATTACAGCGTTCAGGCCTTGCCAGAAGCAGCAGCCGATGATTGCACGGTTACTGTAGACTTGGGCTCCGAGAGGCTTGGGAAAGCATCACCGAGCCTCTCTTCTCTGCAGAGTCCCTGTTAGGGCCCTGCAAAGGAAAGAGCAGAAAGCACTTGAGAGGCTCCGAAGAGAACAACATCCTAAACCAGCTGATAACTTCAGGAGATGAAGGAAATTCGATGGTCAAATTGCCTGCTTAGACCTAATGTGAGGGGTTTTTTACATCTAAATAAAGTCATCCCCCAAACTATGTCTGAGAAAAGTAGTTAAAAAATCCTTTTTTGTAGTTTGCTGCAGTAGGGTAAGTTCTTAAAATACTGCAGGCATGTTAAGTACCTCCAGGGTTTACAGTACTCAGCTGGGCTGTGGCATGGTGCAGTTGTGAGTTAACTGTTGCAAACTCAGCAGCAAAACTGCCATTAGATAAACCCCATTAGATGTAGTTTTCCCAGCTCTCAGACTGTGAACGGCATGCCATACCCCACCCGGTACCCCATGGCATCCTGTTTGCCACGTTCCTTCAGCGGTTCCCCTTCAGTCAAACCCATGGCACAGCAACGTCATGAAGGAAAGTGTTTGTGGGAGCGTTCAGAGGTGTTTGTCCATCGAGCCCTTTCGGCTTCAGGCTTGTGAGCTGGACAGAAGATGAGGATTCCCCCGTTCTCTATAAACAGGAGCCTCAAATGAACAACTCACTTCAAGCACAAGGATTTTAAATAATGTTTAGCCCTGGTGTGAATATCTTGCGGTAGAGCAGCTGTTCTCTGGGTTTTCTGTAGTCCCAATTTATTTGTTCTTTTCTGGTTCTCCACATCTTCCAGATATATCGTCTACAGTTACATTTCTCCCTCTCTCTTTCTTTCATGTTCCTTTGCCTCCTTTTGTTCACCATCAAAGTTTAACTATATTGCAGGCATACTGACATAAAGGTGCTTCAGGTAGAATAGCTATTACTATGCAAGAAATGCAGTAACTATTTGCATCTGTAAACTATGTAATAAGTTAAGGCTGAAGTATTTTAATAAGTAAGTTTAGTGCAGGACAGGTGGTATTTTGGCTTACTTTGGTTATGTAGAGAGAGGTACAGACTTGGCCCCTGGAACTGCCTTCCAGCCAGCTTCAAAACTGACAGGACTAAAAGGAATTCTATTATGTCTTAATAAAAGGCACGGCTCTGCAAGCAAGTTACTGTAAGCATAGCCTACCTGCTTACTTTAGCTAAGGATTTATGGCCTGCCCCAACACTCCGGTCCATGTGGTTTGTTGGGTTTGGGTTTTTTTTTACTGTGCTCCTTAAAGAAATCGAACCAATGCTGTAGACAAACCCACTTCACAGGTTTACAACCAGCTCATCTTGGCTTCAAAGCTGACTCACACTTATAACATAAATGCAAAAGAAATCATCGTTTTTCCCCTCTAGAAAAAGGTGTTTGGAAGCAATGCAATACAGGGTAGTACACACTGATAAATCTCATTAATCTCCTCCTCCATTCCTTGTGCTTGTTTAGTAGCAGGAGATCCAGACTGCCAAGGCTCGGTGAACGCATGGATTTTTGATAGTACAGAGAAGTTTATTTGTGAAGGCAAATTCTTTTTTCAGCAAGAAGTCCCTTAAAAATAAGGGTCATGGCACTTGCAGGTATTTTGTGTTTGGCTTTTTTTTAAGTGACGAACAAAAGCCTGATGTGAGAGTTGGAAGGAAATACTAAAAAGCATCAATGGAAAGGTGTTTGAAGAGTTAAAATTCTTCTGAGACTCATTTGAAATTCAAAATATAGAAGTTTCTAGTTAGAAGATCATCACTATTGCAGGCAGTGCAGGTAAGGACAGTTTGTTTGCTTCTTTGAAAAGGAGATCTTTTGCACTGATCCTACCGTAATAACAATCCCAGCTTCTTTTAAGAAGTAAGCCAGTAAAGCTTCTGGTGCCGTCATTGCAACCACTTAGGAGAATGTTAAAAATGCACTATTTTTCTATTACCCTGTGTCAGCACAAGTGCTGTGGGTGCTCTCCTATTTTCCTTCCCTGCTCTAACCCCATGGGGGAAGGAGCTCTCCCCTGCAGGATTTTCAGCCTCCCCTCAGCCACTGTACAGGACAGCAAGTGACGTGAGGCCCCGGGTTCCAAGGAGCTGTGACAAGCAGCAGGACAGGCTGCTTTAGCCCTTGCAGCATCCACGTGGCTGCAATGCACTGGGGCCGGGGTGTCTGCAAGGGCCCAAGCGTGGGCCAACGCAGAGCCCTCCTGAGGGCTTTGCTGCCTTGATCAGGAGGGCATTGGAACCCAGGGCAGGGGGAAGAGGAGAAGGGTTGGAGGGGGACAGATACGGGCACTTTCCCAGGGCAATTCATTTTGCTGCTGGAAATCTCCTTTTTCTCCAGTCCTGCTGGACCACTGCTATGCCCCGATAAAAGAACCTCAGATTTTCCTGGGTTGGAGCAAAGCAAGTGCCTAACAAGGCAGTGAGAATATCATTAGGAAACGGCCCTGCGGAGACATCCCAGAGGTCTGTGTTTGAACTCTGACACATCAGCCTGTGATTAAAGGTGTCCCCCTTCTCCCAAACTGCAGTGCAAATCAGTTGCTGCTAGAGTTCTGTTAGCAAAAGCCAGCAAAGGAGCTAAAAAGTGGAGAGTGGAAACCAGCCTCTTCCTACCTCGCAGTCCTCTGGAAGGATGAGGTTCAGACGTGGATCTCAAGTCAAGAGATGCCAGCGTGTCAGATACGCGACCAGGAACCTGGCAGGTCAGCCCCTGGGAGGAGCAGTGTCTCTGGCTCAGTACATAAGGGTATTTTCTGCAGTATGTACACTGCAGAAAAACATGCTCTGATACAGAGTAATTTAGGCAGAAAATACAGCATTTCCATAAAGGTTTTAGGTCGTTGGGCTGTACTGGAATTGGTGGTCACCAATAGCTACTGTGCTGTTGTAGCCAGTTCAGGCAGGCTTCTGCCCATGGGGCTGGTGGCAGGCAGACACCACAGCAGAGTGGCTCGCCACCAGCAGCCCCATCCCCCTGCCCAGGAAGGTGGTTGCATTCTGTGGTTGCATGAGGCAGGTGTTGGTTAAAGCAAGGCCTGGTGGTACATGGGCTGAGCCTGCCCCGGGGCAGCCTGGCAGCGAGGGGCGACGTGCCAGCACTCCCCCTATTCTCCCACCTGGTTTGCCCTAACCAAGGGTCCTCATTAGGACTTAACACTAATCATGTTCCCTTCCCCTCCTTCCTTACAGGCTACAAGGAACAGGGGATCCCACGGCAGCTGTAGGGGCTGGGACAAGTATGGTCAGAGAAACGCGGCAAGAAATTTCCTTTGACAGCTGTGGGCCACGGATCCTTTCATTACCCTTTGTCTTTCTTCTTCCTTTTTCTTTTCTTCTCTTTGAACCTGGCTCATCTGCCCATCCAGCGGAGAGGAGATGCAGAGCAGCCGATGGAGACTTGCACTGATCCCATTGAGCAGTAGAGGTGGGGCAAGCACGGTGTGGGTTACAACTGGCCGCGGCCAGTATGCTGGGGGTGGCTGAGGAGGAGCAAGAGGAGGGTACCTGGGGAAGGAGACATCCCTGGCGAAGATGGCACCTGAGCAAGCAGCTAAGCCGGGGTAACAGGAGATCCTACTTTCTCTTTCCTCCAAGGGGGAAGTAGCTGAAGACGCTCATAGTAGCTCATAGCGAGCCATGGATCCTGAAAAGGAGACGGCTAGCTTCGACCTCAGTAATATCAAAGTATTCCTGTGAGAAGAAGGCCATGAGAAATAAGAGGTTTGCAGGTGTACAGATTAGAGGAGCTGGGAAAGCATGAGGGAGGAAGTCAGCACAGAAGAATGTGTACACAAGTAAAGCAAGCTAATTAGCAAGTAGAAGCTATGCATTCACAGCGCACGGATTAGACTATATAAGAAAGCTTTGTACAAGCAATAAATGTCATCTGCACATCAGATTGGTGTCTGAGTCGTCCATTTCCCACAGCGCCACAAGAGAGCAACAATTGGTGGAGAATGCGGGCACGATGATCTTCGGCAACTCGAATAAGTAAAGAACCTTAGCCAACTTGAAGAAGTTCGAGCCACTTGAGAGCCTTTGCATCATTGCTTCGGTAAGAAGCTCTTTCTACTTTAAAAAAGAAACGTGGGAAGGGTGTTGGCTGCCCATCAGAGGGAGAGTTGCCCAGCAGAGGCAAAAATTGCCCAGCAGAGGCAGAAAATTGTAAGTGCTTACATGAAACCAGCACCAAATAATATACGGTATCCGCACAAGAAAATACAGTTTTAAAGTGCTTATTAAAATCAGCACGAATAGGAATTAAGAAGTCAGTATCAGAGGAGGAAGAAGTTAAGGTGATAAAGCATATGCTAAAGAAAAGAAGAATTAAATACGAAGAACGAGCTCTAGAGTTATTATCAGCCTGGCTTAAAACTAATGGAATGCCCGCGGAATCTCCGTCTGTTTTTGACATCTCAACTTTGAGAGAAGCAGGAGATTTGTTTCAGAAAAAGGTGTAAATGCTATGCGAACTCTAACAATGTAAGAATTTATTTATGAGACTTTAAAAGATATATGGGCTGAAGAACAAGTAGCCCAAGCCACACAAAGCAGTCTCTTGAATGGTTATACCCCCCCAACAGCGTTTGTCAGGGATAATTTATGACAAGGCATTGGCGCCTACAGAAGAAGGTTTTATCTTAGAGGGTACTCAGACAGATGTTAGTAATGAGGAAGATCAGTCCTTGTCTGAGCAGGAATTTGAACGTGCTACAATGATATCGTATAAAAGTTTTAAGCATTTAAAAAAAAAAAAAAAGTTACACATACTCAATGCAAAACTGAACGTGACAGCGACAGCAGCAGCCATGAAGAAAAAAGACAAAAGGCTAAAACCTTAGGTGATAATGAAGGGGACAATATTAGAAACGGATGGACAAAGATAAAATTAGATGCACCTACGGAAGGAGAAAAGGTGGATTTAGCATTTCCAGTTATTCTACAACCGAATCAACCACCACAATATCAAGCCTTTGATTGGCAGTTAGTAAAGGAAGTCAGGAAAGCTGTTATGCAGGATGGATTGCATTCGCCCTTTTCACAAACATTGTTGGAAAATGTATTATGTGGACAATTGGTTACTCCGTATGAGTGTCAGCAGTTAGCATCAATGATTTTAACCCCCCCACAAAAATTGTTATGGAGAGATAAGTTCATGGAATTTGCAGAAGTGAAGGCAGTGGAAAACTTAGGACGCCCACAAGGAGACCCGTTATTTGGGGTAGGAACAAATCATTACACGGGGGCAGGTCCATTTGCCGACCCACAGGCACAATCGAGGCTGTTGCTGGACTTAAGAGAAGCAGCAGGAACGGCGCCCAGAGCATTGTTAACTTCACCCGAAACAGGCAAACAGCCGGTATCTTCTCCATCCATGCGCGAGGGAAACACGGAACCATCTGACAGAGACGCTGTCGCAGCCCCTTGTTTGGCCGTGTTCATTTTCACAGCGACGCAGAAAGCAGGGTTTGATCAGCACCCTCCTCGCAGCACCGAGGGTCCGGGGGGAGCAGCCGGGGGGGGGCAACAAAGGGATCCCGAGAATCGCAGCCCGGTCAGGCCAGCGAGTGCTGCCCCTCCCACCCGTCCCCAGGGTCACGCGCTGGGCAGCGCGGGAGCGGCCCTGCCCGCAGGCACAGCGGCCATCTTAACTCCTACAGTTCACCTTGTTCCTCCAGGGGCTCAGCCGTCCCTCTTTGACATGGGAATCGATTCCCAGCCGTCTGCACACCGAGGGGATTTCAACACGACTGGTGGGGAGCGGCGCTGGTGTCACTGGGACGGCAGCGTCTGTGCTCCAGCGCAGAGCGGGAACGAGCACGAGAGATCCACCGGCAGCTCTGAACTGTGTTTCCAACACCGGGGGTTTCTGCAACTCTAAACCAGATGGTGGTCCACGCTAGGTGTCAAATTTGTGTAGATAAAGCTTTAAGACCCTTTAGACATAAACATCATCCACAGCTCTTGGTGTATCATTACATGGATGATATTTTAATAGCAGGAAAAGGGAATCTGGAAACTGTTAAACAAAACTTAGGTCAGTCATTAGAATCTTTTAAATTGCAAATTGCGCCAGAAAAGGCACAAAGTGTAGCGCCATGGAAGTATTTGGGATGGAAAATGTTAGCACAATTGAACCTCAAAAAATATCAGAGTAATGGTTCAAACCCTTACGGTTGTCCAGATTTTATTGGGTAATATTAATTGGGTCAGGAACTTAATAGGGATAGATAGTCAGACTTTACAACCATTATTTGAATTATTAAAAGGAGATACAGAATTAGCAGCTCCAAGGACCTTAACCAGGGAAGCTGAACAAGCCTTACAGAAAATAGAACTAATGCTAAGTAAAAGGCAGGCGCATCGTATGGTGTTTGAACAATCTATACATTTTTTATTATTAATGATGTCAGCCTATAGGCATAATAATGCAATGGATTGAAAGTGAACCAGAAACAGAGAAATTAAAAATTTTGGAATGGCAATTTTTGCCTCATCAACCTCAAAAGACACTAGTGACTTGATTGGAAATGTTTGCTCAATTAATAATAAAGGGCAGAAATCAAATTATTGAATTAAGTGGAAAAGAAACTGAAATCACTATTATTCCTATGACAGAGCAGTCCTGAATTTGGAAAATTGAAATATGTGCATGTATCTATTGATACATTTTCAATGGCAGTCTGTATGACAGCACTCAGTGGTGAAACTTCCAGACATGTACAAAGCCATTTTAGACATGCTTTTGCAAGGCTATGAGTTCCCTTACACATAAAGATCGACAATGGTCCTGCATACATCTCACATTCAACAGAAACCTTCTTTAGAAAATGGGGTATAGAACATACTACAGGCGCACCACAATCCCCAACAGGACAAGCTATTACTGAACGAACACATCAAGTGATAAAACAATATTTACAAAGACAAAAAGAGGGGGAGTCTGGGGAATCACCAGCAAATCGATTGATGAAAGTACAATATGTATTGAATTTCTTGCGCTTAGCAGGAGAAGATACAATACCACCGATTGTGAAGCATACGCAAACCATGTCAACAGGAATGTCAGCGTTTGATGAAAAACTCATGGTGTTAATAAAAAACAAAGAGGGCAAATGGGATGGTCCATTTCAGTTAGTAACGTGGGGGTGAGGGTGTGCTTGTGTCATTACAGGTTCTGGGCCTACATGGATACCTGCAAAATGGGTAAAGCCTGCAGCCACAAATGACTCAACTGATTTACCACGGCCTGGGTCTTCAACCTAACTCAGGCAACAGCTGCAGCATTTTCGATGGTCGCGCGGCAGAGAACAAATGTGTAGATCATCCTAGCCAACACGATGGGAACAGGACTCAACATACATCCCCAGAAACGTTGTTTTCTACTTGCCTGGATGGCCTGCCTACAGACCAGTGGCCCATGTTGGCGTCGCTACAGAAAGTGTTCTTCCAACATCATGGCTGTGCAATGTTTAATTGTAGTGGGACAAATCAATCTTGTGTAAAAAATGTAAATTCATCTTTGAGGATATATAGAAATAGTAGTAAGTGGTGTAATTGTACAACGACAAACATGTCGGAGATTGTTCCATTTTATATAAGGGAAGAGCCCTGCAGTTTAGGCCCTACTAACCTTACTAACACTAATACTGACACTAAATAGAACTACAATAAACTTCACCTGTCACCACCATCATAGAAACAGACAAACAACACATATGGTGTAATAAGTGAAATATTCTTGGAAGATGATTTAATGGTTTAGAATCTTAGGTGATACGCCTTTTTAATGTTAGGTTTGTTGTGTTTAATGGTTTTTATATATGTTTTGATGTGTGTGCTGTGTGTGGTGCGATGTGTGCAGAGAATGATTGATGGCGCTTTGAGTGGAGCTGTGTAGGTGCTGATTGAAAACAAAAAAGGGGGAATATTACTGGAGACATTTTATATTAATGAGCAGCATGATATTCTTGAAGGGCCTTGAACAGTGAGATATGAGGGATTAGGTGGTGAAGAAATAGAATTGTTTGCAAAGAAGTGTAAGATAAAGAGCAAGTTATCTAGCAAAAGAACGTTAAACTTGCTTCTTGCAGCAGTGTGTGATTATTGCAGATATTAGAATCAATCCTGTATAAGACATTGCACCAGAAGTCTTCAATAGTATTGCTACCGGTTGTGTTAAGCACAAATATAATTGTCGACCGCAAATACCTATATGTTGCTTAGCTTGTAAACAAGAATATTTACAGGTTTTAGAGCCTACGCATAGAGCACCTGAAACTACTGTGGCTGAACAGCTTTGTTGTTTTCCATGCCTTAACATAATTTCTTTACGTTGTAGCATATTGGGATATGCTAGGGAATATTGGAATATTAACTTGAGGACTGTAATTTTGCAATTGAAGATCATGTTGAGCTTGCATTTGTAGGTTTAGCATTAGCTGCTAAATTCCGAAAAGAAGAATGCAAATATATCATTCGCAAAAAATTGTTAGTATGTGGTTTTGCTAGGGAGCAGCAATGATACACTTTTTAGTTGTCACATTTCTATGCATATTGTCTAGCCAAGCTGGATTAATTGGATTAATTCATGACATCAATCCCAAGCAAATATGTGGGTCACATGGGCAAGAGAAACAAATCAAACTGACTTGTGCTTTTCTCACGCCATCCCAGGAGACCCGTTCCGAAAATGTCTAATAGGTATCCCGTGGTTTGAGAAGAAAAGATTTTGTGATTGGGTGAACAGCTCAAAAGTGAAACAACAAGTTAAAAAGGAGCTAAACAAAAAGAAAAATAGTGGTGAATGCCTAGCCTCAATGCCTGGATTGTGGCAGCAATTTGCAATCCAAAACTTAGTCAGAAATCTATCTTTGCCACCTCAAGAATTGACTCTTTACTCAACCCTTCCTCCTTTTACTCAAATTGATGTCTCATATTTGGCCAACTGCTCTAACATGCATCCCAAAATACAATTTGCAAATGGCACTGGTGCTTTGGGCTTTGGAGACATATGGGTTAAAGCAGAGAGACGCCCCGTTCAATTTTCAGGCATGTATCATAACGTTACAGATGACCCAAAATGGGCTAACAAAAATGTGTTGTATTTTAATTCACCAGGAATGCAGCAACTTCCTCCAGGTGTATTTCTGATTTGCTGCATTCGAGCATGGGCAGGAGTTCCTCCGAATCCTATAGGAAGCCCTTGTTACCTTGGTAGGTTAACAGTGTTCACACCCACTATACGTCAATGGCATAATATAACTGCATTCCCAGGATGGTTAAATGTTAGTTGTTCTCGTCGACATTGTCTTTACAGCTGATTGTAACGATGACATCTCTATCATGTCCTTGGGTAGTTTTGTGGCCACAGCTTGCTTTCTGCCAGGAGGAGCTGCAGCTCACAATTACAGAAGTCTCAAAAGATTGGCATGTTGGACCTTAAAGCAATTTAATAAAACCTCTGATATCATGTGAATAGTGTACGATGTGCTGTTTTGCAAAATCGAGCTGCAATTGATTTCCTATTAGTGGCCCAAGGACATGGTTGTCAAGAGTTTGAAGGAATGTGTTGTATGAATTTGTCTGATTACTCTGTTAGTATTCACAAACAACTTGTTAAATTAAGAGATAATTTTAACAAAATACAGTATGCAACTGACCCATTTTCAAAATGGTTGGAATCAATATCGTTATCACCTTGGCTGTTGAGCTTGGTTAAAATGCTTATGCCTGCATTTGTAACTATCGTTCTGTTGTGCACAATGGTACCTTGTTTGCTTCGATGTATAACGACAATGATTAATAAAAGTGTTGCCATTTTGTTTGAAAGAAAAGGGGGAAATGTAGGAATGGAAAGTTATTGCCTTGAACAAAGGCTGTGAACAGCTGTGAACGGAACTGCAGAGAGCTGACAGCTACCGCTGGGAACCAAGGCCACGGACAGATCCTCACGGAACTGATGTAGCAAGTTACGTTATCAATATCTGTAGAAGTAACACCACAGTGAATGTGGGTTTGTTAGAAAAATATGAATGCATGTAAAGCAAGCCAGATTATTAAATGGAAAGCTTTGTATGCAATTAATCAATCAGTGTATGTGTTAGCAAAGGCATAGTCATGTATAGTTACTATATAAGAAAGCTTGGCACAAAGAATACAGGTCGACACTTGCAGCATCACGTTGGTGTCCGCGTCGTCCATTCCCCACAGTGCCACAAGTGCAACAAATCCCTTCCTTCCCCCCAGCTTTTCAAGTTACAGAACTGCTTTAAGAAAATCACAAATTTGATTGATTCAGACTGTTTAAGTGGTACAAGGAGAAGGGTCGGGAGATAAAAGAGGAAAGCAAAGGCCAGCTGAAGTTGCTGCAAGAGTTAGTTATGGAGTAAGGGTGTTTTTGAGGTCTGGAAGCAGAAGTGTAAGAGTATTCTTGCCTATTGCTACTTTTATGGTTTGGTGTGGGTGTGACCCAGCTGGTTCCTGAGCTGAAGTGTCAGCAATTTGGTTGACAGCCGGCTGAACATGAGTCAGCTGTGGCCCAGGTGGCCAAGAGGGTCAGTGGCATCTTGGCCTGTGTCAGACACAGCGTGGCCAGCAGGAGCAGGGAGGAGATTGTGTCCCTGGACTCAGTGCTGGTGAGGCCGCACCTCGAATGTTGGGTTCAGTTTTGGGCCCCTCACTACGGAAAAGACAAAACTGTTAAAGAGGCTGGTAAAAAAACTGGTAAAATTCTGCACTGAAAGGGCTCTAAGGCACTGGCACAGCTGCCTGGGCAGGCAGTTGAGTCACAAGCCACAGAGGTATTCAAAAGATGGGCAGGTGAAGGGCTTAGGGATATGATTTACTAGCAGACAGGTACAGTTGGACTCGGTAGTCTCAAAGGTCTTTTCCAGCCAGGCAATTCTATAATTCAATTGAAGATCTATAGTAGTCTGATGGGGAACAAAGAGTGGTGGTGTGTGGATTTTAGCCTCTGTAGAAGTATACTGGAGTCCATAGGTATTTTGAGGCAGAGTTTGCTGTCAGGTAGGTAGAAATGTTTACCTCTAGGCTTCGTCTGTTTTTGCCTGCTAAGACAATTTGATGGAGGGGTGGCTCGTGTAGTGCCTGCTCAGCCCCCAGCCAAAGGGCTGCTGCATCTCCCCTGGGTCTCCTTGCCCTCAGAGAGGGCTAGAAGCTGTTGCCATCCCAGAGCTTAAGGGAAAACACGGATGCAGTAGAGGCGTCCTTGAGGAAGCGGAGAGCTGCGTCTGGAACCTGGCTTTGGTACTGCTGCTTTATGCAGTCAGGGCAGTTTAGAACACAGATTACGTGCTTCTCTCGCTGAAAGATGGGTTTGGTCTGCACTTGGGTGTCCCCAGATGTTGTGTCTCTGCTCCTGGCAGCAGAACTCACCCATCCTCTCTGTCGGTATTTAAAATGTGGCTTTTTAACTTGGACCGTTTTGACAAAAGCAAGTCAGGGAGAATTGTGTATGTTAGGGTCAAGGGGGTGAAAAACTAGGGCTGTAGGAGAGTCAAGTAGCTGCTGGAAATAGCTTGATAATATTACTCAGCTGGAGCCTGGACCCCAGGGCTGTGTCCTTGCTGACCCCTTCCACACATCATCCTCACCTCTGTTCACTGGGGACAGCAACCCTACCCACCATCTGAAGGGCTCTGGGAAACAAAGAGGAAGAGGGCTGTAAAAGTCCCGATGTTATCTATTCACTGACATAACCTTTGGTCTCCAGCAGCTATTTGCAGATAAGCGTTAAATGCCTCCATGTACTGAAGGCTGGACAGCACTGAGAAATGACTCTGTGCTGTCCTGGGATTCACCCTCACTAGATGACCAACTGTTAAAGAGAACAACCTCTGCTTATTGAAACAGTGAGTAAACTAACCTGTACCTTGAGGCTATTTCCTAACATAACATGACTTCCAAATTCTGGCTTAGAAAAATCTTACTGAGGAGCCAGTGCTCTATTCCCACCCTTTGTCCTTTGATTCTTGCCAGGTGCTTAAATGTAACAGATTACACTACTAATATCAGAAAAAAAATCTCCTCAAATCACATATAAATGTATTTCTGCAATCTGCAGGGTAAGGGCTGAGACTCGGGTAGCAAACCTTGAAGCCGTGATGGCAAATGACGACCTCTACCTCACAGCAACATGCTTAAAACTACGCATCCGTGTGTCTCGGCACCAAGACTGAAACTTCAATCCCTTAGCAGCCCATGCAGATCCACGTGTTGTGTTCTCAACTCTGCTGCCTATCCCTGCGTGCTGCTTGCACTAAATCCAGTATTTGGTGAACTTCCTAGAAGCTGTTGTGGTGACTGAACTGCAGCACAACACTCAAATCTTTGGTCCTACGAGGTCAGCCACAAGGTGAGCTTCCAGCAGAAACACGCGGTCATTCCTGCCATTCATCAAATGGGTCCAGTGTAACAATCAGAGCAAAAGCACTTTCCTCCACAGATCCACCAAAATCAATTTTGTCAACATGTCTTCCCAAGTACAGCCTTTGTTCAGTTGAAAAATAGACAGTGAAGACTGAGACCCTCTACTACACCTGTCATGAAACACTCCAGCCACAACAGTACCAACCCCAAACACATTCTCCTCAAATACCCACGTAAAGGGCATTCCCAGGTTCAAAAGCAAAAAGGAGTGTTTTATGCTGCAGTGGAGGAGCTGATTTTGCTTTAGTACAGAAAGGTAGAAACCCAGTAACTTGGGTGCTTTAACAGTTCCCTGAGTAAGGAGTCCCAGATGGTGTCTGTGTTCCCTAACTAGAGGTAACAGTGGCTGCAGTGAGTAACTTACCACAGGAGTATCAGCAATGACGGGTAGTACCCATTTCTGATTTAAGCAATTTTTATGCAAGGAAGATGTCTTCCTCTGAGACAGCGCGTGCTGTGTACGTTGCCCTTCTTCTCAATGGGAAGGATAAATCTGGCACATTTAACCATCTGTATTTGGATGCTCATCCCAATAATAATCTTGCCCAGGTCTGCTGGCTAGGCTCTATCAAGCTGTATTAGAACAGATCCACCAGAAACACATTTTGGGGACAAATGAAAGAAACGTTTAAAGCTTTCTACTGCTTCCTTTAGCACACGGTTGTTTGCTGGCTTTTCTGTCAGGCCACCAGGTAGTTATCTGTATTCCAGCTGCTCATGCACGGTATCTTGAAAGGAGTTGGTATATTGAAATAAGAAAGAAGGACGCAGGTAGGCTTAAGCATAAAGACAACACCAATAAGAACTTCGTACCAACTTTGCACCTCAGCCTCTATAAGGTTCTGACTGCAAGAATAATTACAACCAACAAACAATCAAAAAGGGAAGTATTTCTGTACAGAACTTTTATTATTTACATAATAATATAACAGATGCTGGGTAGCATGACTATGCAAAATACATAAATATGAACTACTTCACATATTTGAATAACTCAGAACAAAGTTAAAAGCAAAAATCTGAACTTTAACTTTACAAAAATAGGTTACCAGAGGTAAAGTCTTGCATTTTTCAGTCTCAGTTTTTTCTTCATTGTTAATGTATAAGAAAACAGCTATTTTGGAAACTATTACACTTTTTTCATTTTTCTCATTGCAACTGGAATTTCTTTAATATGACTTTAATATTTTTATATTCCTTTAATTTTTTATATTTCTTTAATATGACACAAACACTTATCTTACTGGGACGGCAGATCCCTCTACATAGTGTACATTCTATTGGAAAACAATGGGTGTGGAAACTAAAATTAGAATGAGATTTTAAATGACAGACTGCCAACTTAATTGATGTGTCCTCCTCCAAAACAGACACACAACACTAGCCAAAGAGTATATACCAGGAACAAGTCTCAGAAGGCAGACAGCCTGCAAACATGGAGATAATACACATCTATACACATGTAAACGAGAGTCTGTCCTTTGTGCTTGTGTATTCCTGTGCACATTTGACCGTTCAATTCTATTCTGGGGACAGCATATATTTTCAAGGACTGTATCAATCCTATTTTGCCTGTAACAAACACTAAAACATTCTGAAATATCATTAAACCAAACAAGAGTACAAGTAAAACTTTTGAGAACAAAGGAAAATGGCCACGTGCCTGATCGCTCATGTTTTCCTAGAATATCTTAGAAACAAACCAAAAGTCATTCAGAAAGTTAGTCAGTCTTTTCACAAGCAGGTTGATTTATATCCTCTGGATTTTTTCAGCTACCACAACTGGATTCTTTCTCCTGATTTTTTCTGCAGCTTCTGCTTTGTAATCATACGGGCAGTTACGTCTGTCAGAATAACGGTGAAATCCACAAAATCAATTTCCACAACGGCAGTCAAATCCTGTAAGAGAAAAAGAAGCAACATAACCAGGAAGCTTCGTATTTATCTAAGCTGTAAATTAAGGGTTTAGTCACTACAAAGGGGTTATGTTCGTCCACTCTGACATACAGCACAAGAAAAAGGAACAGCTGTACTGAGTTGTTTGGATTCTGAATAAGTAAATAAGTTTACTGGTATACGTATTTAATCAAGTTTAATCTAGCAAGTGGCAACTAATCATACACATCTGTTTAAAATTGACAAACAGTCCTCATACCTAAAAGACCAAGCTTCTTTCTGCATGTGAAACATCTGTTGTTCTTTGGTTTGGGCAGTTCAGGATCTCTCTCTTCACTCTGTGAAGTAATAGGTTGGCAAACTGATGGGCTTGGTTGAGTGACAACTGTTAAAGCAAGCAAAAGAAATAAAGGATAAATCTCCGTTTCCTGACTCCTCTAGCTTTTGAGTAACGCACATGTATTCCTTAAGGATTAACTGCCTCTAGTAAGACCCTGATGTTTGTTGTCTAAAGTACTGCATAAACTAGACTACAAAAGTGTAACACAGAAATACAGATTTATAGGTACTCTATTCTTCCATTGTGGCTCTACACAAGCCAAATAGATTTTCCCCACAATTCCAGCAGCTAGAAAATATAAGGCACTTATTTATTACACCTATACAGGTGTATACAGGTGTTAAGAGCTTGGAAAGTACTCCAGAAACGTACACACTTATTACTTAAAAAAAAAAAAATAAAAAATCAAACGATCAAGTAACATTTAATCTAAAAATATATTTGTCCTTTTGTGAATTTTTGTGAATATTTTCATTTTATTTAAAAAGTAGAGTTTTCAATAAAAGATTTTTTTTTAATATACTCTTTATATCGAAGCTGGAACAGAAGCAAGCTGAGAGGTGTATTTGTACACAACTTTAACACCTGCTCCTGGTACGGCTTTCCGGAACACTCCTAGCTGTACGATGACATCTATTGTTCTAAAATACCAAAACCTACAAAACACATTGCAGAAAAATGGAGTATATACCCTCCAAGGACTTATTCGTAAGCGATGTCACGCACACAAGTAGGATGTTAGTTGAGATTCTTCTGGATCAGCATCCTGTGAAAAGGGGTTTGCTTTTTTTTTTTTTTTTTTTTACAGACATAAAGGAACAGTTACATTGACTGTTTTCCTATCTTTACACTTCATGCTTGTTTTTTTTTTAAATTGCGTTTGCATTACCACATTCATAGGTATTCTGAAACCAGCTCACTGTTACCACTAACACTGAGAAAGCCTCACAATTCACTGTACAAGACAGTCCCCCTAGTCAAGATTTCATCATCCAAACAAGATTTAAAAGTAACAAGCTCTCAGGGGTAATAAGGAATCTTCAGTGCTCATCATCAAAAGATTTCATGCAGTAAAACAATGGTTGCAAATATTTTCTTATACATTACAGTAACAGTCCTAACACAATCAAGGCTGTTTATTACCTTTATTCTTTGTTATCTTGCACAGATGTTTTTAAAAAGCATGTCAGTGCTATTTTGCCAAATCTGAGGGAAATCTACTACAGCACTAGTATTGCAATTCACTATTCCTTTCGGTATTTGTTGGAGTAATTGCTGCTGATGATTTGGGGGCTTTTTTGAGAAATGATTTATTCTTTCTCTGGATGAGTAATATTTTCCAGATGAACAGATACAAGCATCTCAACTTGTCTTTAAATCCCAAGGAATGCAGCTATTGGTATCAGTTAATCTATTTAAGCTTGTGACCAAAAACCTCCCCAAAAGCACAGTTAAACTCCTTTTAGATTTGTGACATTGCCAATTTGTTTAAAAATGAAATAGTAATTATAAACCATGACAGATGAAAAAGAGGAACCAGAAATGCTCACACTATTTTCCATTTGGTGTATATTTATATATACAGGGAGAAGCCTCGCAAGAGCATGCACGCTGTTTCAGTTAGGTGCAAAAGATAATGCAGAAGGGGCAAATCAGTGACCGAAATGAAGTCACTCACAACATCTACTAAGAGAAAATGAAAACAAGAAGAGGAGCAACGTTTATGACTGCCTATCACGCCAACGAGGAAGCAGAAGTGGAAGCAGCTTCCCAAGAACCACCAAGGCAAAGATGACCCTACCACAAAGCAATGTCACTGAGAATAAATCCATCTAAGGGAAAAATGTTACCAACTATCTGAGGTATTCTTCATCCTTTGCATCAAGAAACTGTGGTATTAGCAGCACTGGAACTGAAAAGTGAGGAAAGTAATACTACGGAACTGTATAAGGCACACATCCCAAAAGGGATGCTGAACGGGATCCTTCCCCCACAACTAAAACACGTTCCAAGAAGGAAAAGCCGTACAGAATGCACCATAGTAGACACTAAAAGGTCCCAAGATGAGACATAGCCCCCTAAATCCAAATGAAAAATGTTAAATTCATTATTCTCCGTGAATAAAGGATTCTCCTACTCTTTTATGCAGAATCCAGTCTGAGGATGAGCTTTTATCATGCTAAACCACTGTAAATGTGCTTCTGAATAATGGATATCCTGCCTCTTACTTAAAGGTCAGAACAAAAAAATTCCTCTCTCATCAACCTGTGACTCAGATGAAAAGTACTGTAAATTATAGAAGTCTTGCTACAACATAAAAATCCAATATGATTTAATTGGATACTATCCTGACAACTGCCTATTTGTACAAGAAGCCAAATCCAATTGGCCAAATAAAATTCCAGTACTCAATGTATTACATTAATGTCACGCCAGAAATCACACAGTATTAATTACCAGGCAAAATGCTCTACAGGATTGCCATGCAGTGAATAAATGAACAAATACAGAAAGTTGCAAAGTAGTCATTACTAACACCTATAGACCTGCTTCCTCAGTAACATTGTTCAGATGAAACAATCCTCTCACCACTAGAACAGGTTTTATCGCTTCAGCTGAGCTCCTGTTGGCATGTAGCCCTCTCCGGCACCTGGGTCACTTCCCTTCCTAACCTTCGGCTCAACCTGATCAGGTTTACTGCACTTGAATTTTACCAGACCAGTTCTCCTTTTACAAGGCCAAAAAACTTAGGAGAAAAGACTTTCAGATATGGGCAAGCCTTAAATTATTATCTGTAGGCACTGTAAGTTGCATTACTGTCATGCACAAGGAAGACTGTTGCTGATCTATGAGGCTAATAAAGACTAATGTAACCTAAATATCAGAGAGGTGCTTGGAAAAAACCCAGACAAATCCAGGCCTTGTGCTAGGGATTCTGGAAAATTTCCTTCACCTGTAGTCTGAAGATGCATCTTTACAAAAGGCATGTGGGAATAGCAAGGCCAGTGAGGAAAGAAGCGAGGCACAGGTCACAGCATGACAGCTGATCAACCTCTATGCAAAAAGGTCCTACAGACTGGAGAACAAAGGTCATCTCAGACCCCAGAGTATTAACTCCTAGTGCCCATGTGGGACTACCACTCAAAATTAAAACCCACATCTCATAACACAGCTATCTACTCAGCATCCTACTGACCACGTTACCTGCCACACACTGCGCACATCACAGATAAAACACACTCGTTCCATCTACAAAATAAGTGAGGGTAACTCATAACAGTGTCTCAACCTGAATGCAAGACAGCTGTAAAATGCTTTCTATCAAGCCGGTACAATAAGTCAAGAGACAATCAAGAAAATCACCACTGCCTGCTGTCTTCTGAAGCTGATTAACTCAGGAACAGAAAGGGTAAGCTACTACATGGATGGACTTAGACAGTAAGTTAACAGAATTTGGATAATGTAGTTTACACAAGACCATAAGAAGTTCAATTTCCGGTTCACTTTCTTTATAAGCTGTGCTGGTCTGTAGCTGTGGCCTCACAAAATGATAGCTAACCACACTACCCCCGAAACCAGAGTTATTAAGGGGTTTAAAAAATACAAACAAACCAACCAACCCCCTCAAATCCCACCCCCCCTCCAAGGTTCGGTACACATGCTGACACGAATTAATTACATCTTTAAACACATAAACCCGACTGCAGTCTCATCATTCAGCAAGGTAATGACCCACAAAAGCACAAGGAAATGCTAAAAATGGGCTGCAACTTGAAACCATGTGATTGTTTAAACATACTTGTCTTCAAAACAGTTTAGTACTTCTAAACAACTCAGTTCTTTCTTCTATACATCTTTTATTTTCATTTGAATAGGTGCTAAAAACCCCTCAGCTTCTTAAGGAAGAGCTCCACCAGGCCTCATCACCTTGGTATAATACATATACTTAGATAAAAATCACTTTTATACACTGCTGAGTAGTACCTTCTGCAATTTTCATCTCACTGACTTCAAACCTGAAAAAATTAATTATCTTCAGCTTGAGTGAACAGACTTTGTACTAACCACCAGCTTTTAGTATTGTAACTTTTCTAGAACTGCTGAATTACATTAAAAGTGTGGATATGTTCAAGTACATGACAACTGTGTCACAGTATCCACTTAAACAGATATTAATTCAGTCACTCACTAGTTACAGGCAAGAAGGCTGCCCCTCCTTGACCTCCTCCAAGAAACAGTTTAGATTTTAAAGCTTAACTACTACAGCTGCAACCTTCCAGTACAAGAATAAAAAAACCTTTTAAATGGACAACGCACATCCAGCAATTAAGGCTGCAAGGACCCTACATCTGAGGAAGAATGCTTTGGTTATATCTGCTCAATTAGTTCAAGAACCCTAAACAGCTTCTGTTAGCATTTTAAACCACTATTTGCTTCCCTCATGGCTGCATTCCTCTGTAAAATGGAATTTATCAACAACTCCATTCTCCAAATGCAACAAGCCATTCTGACTGTTACGAGTCAGCAGAAATTGCTGCTAGATAATAGAAATCTCAGCATTTTGATTTAAAAATGGAATACCTTGCCTATGTGCAATTTTAGAATTCCTGAGTTTTAAAAATGAAGGTTTAGGAGCCAAAACCACCCTCATTTTTTTTTACTAACATCCATCACGCTTCTTAAAGCTCTACTGTAGCATTGGTCCTTTTTCTGGATTCTGATAAGAGCACTCAACCCCCACCCTTACTCATCACCTTAACAGTTGCTCAAGACCTTCACCACAGCAGGAGATGCCTACTTAGAAAGTGAACAATCTGCCAAATTCCACCAGCTGCACTCACTGTTACTCTGCAAACGTACCTGGCTCAGTCTCTGGTTTTGGTGTTACTTTTTCCTCTCTTGCAATGTTAATTTCTGTCATTTGCTGCATTACAGGCAAAGTGGGAACAGGCACATTTCTGTTTCAGTACAGTGTTAGTTCCGCATTCATAACAAAAGCATAAACTGTCCAGACCAATTAATAAACTACCTCTTCAACTGCCATTGATAACCTTTTCTGACATCTGCTTCTACCACTTTAAATACATTTTTTCCTCTACGTTAGTTTCCCCAGAAGAAAACAGGTAAACCTGTAGCAAATACATCCCTGGATAAATCAACTCCATTCTTGTACAGGTAGCAGTCCAACTCCAAATATTATAATTGGTTGTCATATGCACAGATGAATAAAGCCCTGCCAGGCAGACTGCCCCTTTTTCTCCTACAGAAACTTACTGCAATACTGCAGGACTGATGCAGGCCTTAAACCTGCTGCACACTCACAGCTCATTCAAACCTCAAAGTAATAGCTTCATCTTACCTCGGTTTTCCAGACGTGCCACCAGCAGCGTCTCCACAGTTTAAGCCAGTGTCTGCTCTCTGCAAAGTCTGAGGTAAGGCTGTTGGAACCACTGGCTGTTCCTAGATCAAGAATTTGACAGATTAGTTTGATGTGGGACTGGGAAAGCCTTTGTATATTCTCCTGGGCCGTATTGCAAGGAGAGGAGTTTCACAATGGAATTCTGTAGGAGCATTGGCTAATAAGGAAGAACTGGTCTAGGAGCATCCGCTGATAAGAAGGGACTGGTCTAGGAGCACTGGCTGATAAGGAGACGATTACAACTTTTGCGCTGATAAGGAGGAAATTTCAAGCACACTTGACAGGAAGGTCCAAGACCCCAGGCAAAATGTCAGCTGAGCAAGGGACCCTCACAGCAGGACAACCAAGAGGGATGGAACTTATGCTAATGATGTCCTGGAACTGCTCAACAAATGTAATGAATATGTACGTCCTTTGGCAATAAATACTGACCTGTTCTTTGTTTGGGGCACAGGGCTTTTTGGAACTATCCAACCTGCCGCCCACCGGTGTAATAAACATACCTGACTTCATAACTCTCTGCAAGCTGTGGGGGTCTCAATTCCGCAAATCAAGTTGTGGACAAACTGCAGGATACATTTTAGTCAAATGGTCTTGTACACAGCTACGAACTGCCTGAATACAGCCCTCACTGCTACTACATAGTAGTTGTTATTTAAAGAGAGGCTATACTGTTAACAACTGAAATACAGAGATTGCATAAGGATGTTAACAGAGGAGGTCAAGTGGGAAAGCAAGTTATGGCTGAATGCCGAGCAGCCCGGAACACATTACACAGAAAGGTATTTCTATGTCTACTGTGATTTGAAGTAGTATTCTGTTTGATATTCATTGCTTTAGAACACAGCTTTCAGAAGTTTGCCTGAAAAACATTCTGAGATTCTTTGCCATCTTCTATATGTTTTATTTTAAAAGAAGTTAAAAAAAAGCCACACACCCTTACCCATGGGGCTGATTCTACCACTATTTTGCTGCTGCTGAAGACGCACTTTGTAGCAAACAGAACACATCCCGTTTGTCCTAGGATTTCCATAATATCCACATCCGGTAATATATAGCATAGACCTTACGGTCTGGTTTGTATTAGGAGTTATCTTGAAGCTGTAAATAAAACAAAGAACTCCATTAGGAGCTGGCATGCCGTCAAAATCAATTACAGGGTTATAGAACTAAAGTATATCTCATCCTGTCCCCCAAAAGTGATTCCAACATTCTTAAAGAGGGAAATATGGATTTAAATATACCATCCAATACTGCAATCGTACTTGTAAGTAACATAGTTATAAACCTTTTAAGAGAAGAAAAAGCATATTATGAAATAACGTACTTGTCGGGCACTGAGCTGTACATGAAAGTTACGATCAAATTCAATTTGAAAGCCAAAATAATTCATTACCAACCAGAGCTCAGAGGAGCTCTAATTGGGATATGCAGAAACAGGAAGGCCAAGTTCGTATTTACTGAACAGTGCTGGCAAGTAACAGCTGATTTTTTGTCCCTGACTCCAGCAGAAGAGCCCCGTTTTTTCAGTAATGTTGATCTTGCATCATTTTAATGCTAATTCCACTATTAATAGTCCCTGCTTTCACAGTACCTTTTGTCAAATAGAACAATAAAAATCCCTGAAGCATTGGAAGCAGCCATTTGAAGTCTGTACTCCTACCTTTAGAAAGGCTTTCCAAAACTGCTTAAACTGTGTATGAAAATGGATATAGAATATAAACTGGCAACATATGTACAACGGGCCCCTCAAGTGAGAATCTGCAGTGCATTTCTGAAATAAGTTTAGACCGGTCCTCACTCTTCCAAGAGAAATAAAATTAACAACTTCAAACTGTTCAATATGTTCTATTACACAGCCTAGACATTTATTTTTTTAAAAAGCCAGTTAATTCCTTTGTCTTAATAAAATTAGAGCAAGATTTGTAAGCCTTTCAAGGGCAGACAATGCTAATTCTCTACCATGAACTGCAGAAGTTAGGAATAAAAACACTTCACCTTCACTGCTGGTTGACCTCTGCAAAAGAAGGTTAGTAGAAAAACTGAGCAGCAACTAAAGCCTTGATTCCCAAGGGCAATAAAACCAGCACACAGTAATCAAGCAATGTGCTGCAAACTGAGGATACGTTAAGAACATTGCACTTGCCCTTCTGAAATTTAAGTTTAGTAGAAGCAGTGTACGTGGCACCTGGAGACATTTCAGTGTCATCTCTGGGTTGCTGTCTGGCTGTTCAGGAACAGTCACAGTAAGGAATATCTGACTACTGGTGCTTGTGAGAAGTCAGAACTGCTGAAAAGGAATTTAGTGCACTGTATAAAGAAATACTTATTTTAGTTAAGAAAATCTACGCTGCAAGTAGTCAACTTATGTTCCCCTAGTATGACAACCGCAACCGACAGCTGCCTTTGTTAAACTGAATTTTGAAACTAAACCAGGAGCAGGAGAAAGCAAGCAAGCTGCTCACAGGACCTACTTTTCCAAGTACAGATTGTTGCATTATTTTATGCCTTTATAACACCCTCCAGGTATGTTTTTCTTTCACAACTGCAAAACAGCTTCACACTTATTCTGACAGACTTTCTCGGTCAGACACCAGGCACGGGCCTCAGGAGAAATCATGACGCACCCAGAGAAATCTCAGGGCTCTTCTCCTCTGTATCGCAGGTCTCCATCTCCGTAACCCGGCTGCAGACCGCACCTCTGCCCTTTCAGGAAGCAGGGAAGCCCAGAGTGCCGCCCAACACAGCGCCACCACCAGCCGACTCACCCCACTTCCAAAGCCGTGAGCTGTGAACTCCTTTCACCACTTAACCCAGCTTTAGGTGCTCATGCCGGGTTTAAACCTCCTGCCAACCCGAGTGTGCGCAGCTCCTCCGTCAGCACATGCTTTCCCCCTCGGAACGCACGCCCCTAACCGAAAGGTGCAGGCCACGCCATCCGACGTTGAAGAAGCCGTGCTCTTCCAGGCTCTGAAGCTGCCCCCGGGTGTCCCCCGCGTTCCTCCTACAAGCGCCTACCGCCAGCGGGACCCCCGCCGCCACGCACTCGCCACGGCGGCTTCCCCCCCGCGGGAGGCTCAGCCCTGCGTTACCGCCCCGGCCCGCGCCCCCGGGCACGTGGGCGAGCGCCTGGCAGAACGGTGCCGCCTGAGCTCCGCGCCGCACCGAGCCCCGGCGGGAGGCGGCGGCCGGCTCCGACCTTCCAAGGCCAACCCTCGTCCTTCCAAGGAAGTGGGGGGAAACGAGGGATGCCGAAATCCGGCCGGAGCCGGTCGCGGAGACTCGTCCCCCACACCCCCTGCTATCCCCTCTGGCAGCCCTTCTGAAATCCCTTCGAGGACGCCTCCCACCCCCCACCCCCGCTCCGAGAACCCCGCCGGCGGTACCTCCGCTCCCCGCCATGAGCTGTGTGACCCCAGTCAGGCTCCGCTAAGGCGGAGGGCGGCGCGCTGGGCTCCCTAGGGTACTCGTGGCCGGGCTTCCCCGAGGGCTGTCCTGGCGCAGGGCAGGTTTGGGGCCGGGCTGGGGCAGCGCGGACGCAGCATGAGGTTTTCCTGGGCGGTGGCGGCGGGGCGTGGCGGTGGCCGGGCTGAGCGGGACTCTGCGGTTTGCGAGGGGCGGCCGGGCACCTCCCCCCGCCTCACCTCGGCACGCACCGCCCCAGGCACTGCCCCCCCCCCCCCCCCTTGCCGCAGGTGCTGCTGCCCGGACCGGCAGCCGGCGAATCTTCTGTGTCACGGTGTCTGCAGCGGAGGGGGCCGGAGGCAGAACTGAGGCGGACCGGGCTGTGGGCGCTCGGCAGCGGCTCCCCCTTCGCCTGCCTCGCTCAGTGGAGCTTCAGCCTCCTCCATGAGCGCCCGGTGCCGGTCCCCCTTCTTCGCTGCCCCCAGTTACCCCGAGCAGCCGCGGCGACACCGCACACACGCACACTTTTGCCGTGTTTTTGTGTTTCTGTTGTTCAATCCCGGCCTCTCTTCGGGAGGAGGAGGTTGAGGTTGAGGAAAACGCTCGTTTTCGGGGCGAGCTGGGGTCTCCGTTCCTGCCATGACGCCCGTGGCGGCAGCGTGTTCCAAAAGGGCTGCGAAGCAGGTGAAGGGGCTGGAGCACTGGGGATCGGCTGAGGGAAACGGGGCTGTTCAGTGTGGAGAAGATCTTACTGATCTTTACAGCTACCTGAAAGGGGGCTGCAGCGAGGTGAGTGTTGCTCCCAAGTAGCAAGTGGTAGGAGGAGAGCAAACGGCGTCAAGTTGCGCCAGGGACGGTTTGAACGAGGTATATAGGAATTATTACTTCACCGAAAGGCTTGTCATCGCAACATTAAATACCTCCAGGTACTGAAAAGACGTGTAGGTGTCGTGCTTGGGGACACGGCTTAGCGGTGGACTTGGCAGCGTTAGGTTTGCGCTTGGACTCCATGATCTTAAAGGTCTTTTCCAAACTAAACGGTTCTGCCATTCCGACTCTGTCCCACAACAGCAGAAAGCAATGGGCACCCGGCAGGCAGCCCACCCTGCCTCCTCGGCTGCTGAGACACGAGTTTCCCTCCGGTGCCGTTAAAGGCGCTGAGTGAAGAAGGGACTCGTCTGTGCCGGGAGGTCCCGGCGCTGAGCGGGAGCCGCCCTGAGGGTAAGCTCCGCCCCTGCTGTGGGAGAACGAGACCGCTCTTTTGTTTACGAAAGCGAGAGGCTTTTTTAATTAACTTTTTTTCCTCCCCTAGAAGGGGAATAGCTGGGTCGAACCCCCCCCCCCCAGGGCTGCGGGACGCGCCTGTGAAACGGCGGCCCCTGCGTGCTCGCTGCTCGCTGGCGGCTGCGCTGGCTGCTGGAGGCGATGGGTCAGCGATGCGGCATTTCCCGGGGGCCGGGAGCAGAGCCCCGCCGGCGAGCGGGAGGCTGAGAGGGGCTGCGGGAGGGAGCCGAGCCGCGCTGCCGGCTGCGGCTCTCGCTCCGCCTCCTCTTCCTCGCCGGGGCCGGGGCCGGGGCCGCCGGAGCGTGCGCAGTGTCGCCCAGGGGTCGGGAGCGGCGGCGCGACCGGAGGAGCGGCGGCGAGGTGGCGGCGGAGGCTGGGACAAGGTGTGGGGCCGGAGAGGCGGGCGGGGGCGTCCCGCTCGCAGGCGGTGCCCCCGCCAAGGGCCGGGTCGCGAGCGTTTGCGGTTCGGAGCGGGGGCTCGGAGTCGAACGGCTCTCCGTGCCGCGTCAGCGGGGTTTGCGAGCCCTGAGGGGAGCGGAGCGGAGCGGCGGGGCGCGCGGTCGGGCGGGAGCTTCTCGCCGCTCTGGGGGCTTCGGAGGGCCGGGGCGCTGCCTGGGAACGCGCTGTGCTTAGGGAGCTGCTGAAAGGGGCAGCAAACGAGTGCAGGGAGGAGGCGCTGAGGGCGCCGGGGTTGTTCAGCCTGTGAGCAGCGTTGTGAAGAAAATTACTACTACAGGTCATAATATTTGAAACAAAGATAGAGTAGGGAAGAGGTCCTGGAAGTGTGATTTCACTCGCAATAAAGAAAGTTACACCTCAAGTACAACTCATGATCTAGAATTATAGTTGTGTCGTTTTTCATTTTTCAATCTGATAGCTGTATACCTGGGAATTTTTCACTGTCCCAGTCCACAGAAAGCGATAAAAACTCCCGGTGGGTGTTTAAGTAGGCAGCCCGTTCATAGGGTCTGGAGGTATAATGCTAACGTTGAGATCCCTTGGGTTTTGGCTCCCTCTTAGCCTCGTTAGGGATTACTGACCCACGGGGCAGGTTTATGCTGTGGATGTGTCTTGGTGATCTTGTCTCACACTGGCCCTGTGTTAGACTTCCTGCTGCCAGCACTTACTATAATGACAAAACTGTTGCCCTCCGTGTGGCTTCTTTCAGCTGTAAGAGGAATAGGGGAGAGGTTTTATTAGACTGGTGCCAGAGGTACTGTGCTGGAAGAGGAGTGATTTGTCAGTGTAATGTAGCAAACTTTGCGTAAGAGAAACCTTTCTGTGGCAAAGACAGAGATACCCGCCTTGTAACCTTTAGGCAGACGTAACGTCAACAGCGGCACCCTGTAATTTGTTTCGATTCCCTTTGCAACCTTAACCTTCTTCCCATGTCCTTTGAAAATTAAGAAACCATTTGAGATCAAAAGTGCTTTCCTGGTGTCAGTGGAAAAGCATAACCTTTGTCCAAAGAGAGAGTTAAGACTGGAAGTGCTGCCGTGCGGGATGGGTTTACCATGGGAAAGGGTGATTGGACGGGGAATCTGGGCACCTGTGTGCTACTGAAGCAGTGCGGGCAGTGGAGCCCGGGAGTCTGCCAGTAAATGCACTAATTCAACCTCTTGATGTGTCTAAAGGCCAGCTAACAGGCCATTCATGTGCCCCATTGTTTCCTCCCCAGGGCTGCTCACTCCTCAGGTACAAACTGGGGCAACGCCCCGAGACTGAGGGTTCAGTTTGGGTGCCCACTTTGCTTGAGGCATCAGAGCATGTAAACCAGGAAGAGATTATGATCTCCTTTTTGTCGTTCACTCTGCTGTTTGCTGTACCCCCGTACACCAGATCTGCACTGACACAAAATCCATGGAGAACATTCAAAGAACAAAAATCAAGTTAGAGGTTCAAACTGTTTTTCAGATTTCTCTTCCCTTAACAGATGCCCTTCAGAAATTGAGCCAAATACGCGTTTTTACTGAGAAGTTGTTTAAGAGCTCAGATGCTGGTGGACTCATCTAGATTCTTGTCGTTTTTCCTCTGAAGGTCTCAAAGAAGTTGCCGGGTGCTTCGCCACAGTGGAAAGAGGCTTGCGTGGAAGATCTGTTTGTGAGCTTATTTTCTTCCGCAGCTCTGGGTCTAGATGACGTGATTGGGAACTTGGAGGCTGGCAGAGAATTTGAGCCACTGCTGATCAACACAAAGGCTTCAGACAGCCCTTTTGATTTGTTCTCTGCTGATAATTTTGAACGCGATTGATGATAAAAACAATGACGGCAAGTGATGTGGGGGAAGGTCCGTGGTACAGCCAGAATAAGTCTCTGGAGAGTTATTCCAGCAAGAGGAATCGGGCTCACTACACAATTGCTGTCTGTATCTCAACCCGAGAGGCCCGGTGGTTGGTGTTGTTTTGGAATCCTGCTGTCCTGCGCGACAACCCCACATCCCCCTGAGCAAAAAATGCGTGTCACGTTTTTAATATATGTCAGACCAAGCTGACAATTCAAATCAGTTCTTTGCAGTGACAAACGGCAACCGAGAAAAAGCAATTTAGTTTTAAGTAACACTTTGAGTCCAGACTCCAAAAAGCGGCAACTTGTTGCCAGATAAAGGCTCGGTTACCTTGATGGGACAGCAAAGGTGAATTTAAGCGAGAGCGGAAGCTGGCTAATTTGAGGTGAAACCACAGGTTTTGTGCAAATATCAAAGCAGTATTGGCATTACGCAATGGGCACGCTTACTCATGCAAAAACCTTTTATAAATCAAAAAGGTAATAAACCAGAGTCAGTTGAAAATTACTGATGCGGCCAGGCTGCACCTCTGTGTGACTATTCTGCATGTCACGTTTACTTAGAAATATGGGCGTAAGTGGCAAGATTATTATTCGTTAATCTCTTTTGGACACAGTAATCTGGATTAGATGAAATGATTTAAATTTTAAATCTTCTTCCCAATTCAAGTAATTCTGAAAAATAAAATATTTTCCAGTTGAAGTCTAACCCTTTGTACCTAAGATAGCAGTTCGTAAGACTTAAAAAGTGCGTACAATTTTGTCTTCTTTTTCAGTAAATGTATTTGAGAATTCTGAAGAAGAGGAAGGGCAAGCTTTGTGTTTCACACACGTGTTTGCTTGTACTGTCAAGCTTGTGCCGTGTTTGCTTCCAGAGACGTGCAGCCTCCTTACTGGAAGTCATTTATGGGAAAAGATGCAAATTAAGTTTTGGTTTTACTGTTAGCAGGACTATTTGGGAAAACTATTTTTACAGTTTGCTACTGGCTGTGGAGAAAGGAGCAAATGGCTGAGTGCAGGCAGAGGAGAAAAATGGTATCGAACTGAAATGAACAGGGGTTTTTCGTCTCAACCAGAACTGGCCAGGCAAGCAATCAGTTGATTTGTGTCAGATGGGTGACGTTCTGTTTTAATATTGCAGTAGCGACCATGCTATCTTGGACGCCTTTTGGAACTGTTTGTACTTTGATTTAATCTGGAGTTAGAGCTTTCAAACAGATTCAGTGAGCTCCCTGGGGGAACAGTTTGTTGCCATCTGTGATTACATTTAATTAGTGCAAATGGCAAGTTTTCCGTTTTTCCACTTAATGGTAGCTCATCGAGCTCTGTTGGGTCTTTTTTGGCATCTTGTGTTGCCTTTTGATTCTCTGAGTTCTGAGTTACATTATACTACCGTAGGCTTGATAGGCAGTTTTGTAGCAATTAGCATTGACACAGAAAAGGGTATAATATCAGACAATGTAAAAAAGTTCTCCCTTCTGCATTATGTAGTGAATTAATTTATTTTCCTTTCTGTATGTATGAGAATAACAGGGAAGAAATGTGGCTGAACAAATGAAGGCAAATTTGTATTGTTTTTCTAGTCATTTGGACGCTTTCTAGCTGGGTTATTTTACCCGTAGAACTACATTTATCTCATTGTACCGCTGCAGTTCTGCTGGGTAGATTCCCATGTGAGCAGTGTGAGGCGAGAGTGTTCATGCAAGGATTTATGGGGATGTAGCTCTAGCGAGATAATTCTGCCAACGCTGTTTGACCCATACATTTATCCATGGAGACAGAAGGCTTAGTCTGGCTCGGAAACACACCCCCCCCCCCCCTCCCCCCCAGTACGCAGCAGGACTCGGAGTTGTCTCCAGTGGGGTTACGGAGAGTGGCTTAACTACCCGCCCTTGTCTTGTGCTGAGCCATTAAAGCTTGTCGTTATCGTCAGGGAAGGCTCTTTATCAGTGAAACAAGATAGAGGCTTTATGTTTTGTTGCCCAATACGGCCTATTTTCCAAATTTTCACAATATATGGCATTCAGTAAGCAAAAACAAATTGGAAGGCACGTGTAGCTCATTTTACTCTGGAGGAGAGAATCGAAGTTTTCAGGGATCTCTGTAGGCCGGGAACATTACAAATGACACAGGCCGTGTGTATTGGTTCAGAATGTATTGGTTCAGAATCTCTGGGTGGTGCTTTTGTGGGCTGGCTATTTCCTATGACAGTAGGCACTGATAGCACGATGGCTGATTTGTATGCCAAGTCACGATTAGTTTCAGGTGGGCTTGTAGGTCTGCATTTCTGTTTGACCTCCTTTTCTGTGTCACAAGAACCGTTTTGTGGTAGCATTTGGTTTTCATCAATTCTTAATAAATACTTTTGGATGATTTCAGTTGCAAATGAATTTCCTGGCTGCAAGTGCGGCACAAAAAGAAGGGTGAATTTTGTGGCTCAGTATTGATTGTAGCCAGGGACTTGTGTGCACCTTGAATAGGTTGAAGCGTCGTTACCCTGCAGTCCGTGATTCCCTCTGTAGTAAAAGCGGCCCATGGAAGTTGAGTTGCTTTGACTCCTCTGCAGGGGAAGCTGGTGCTTCATGAACTCCTTTAGCCTCTGGAGTTCTTGAGGAAGCTCCAAGAGGCAGCAAGGAACCCTGGGTGCGAAGATTAAAGACCCCGCTGTTTGCACAGCGCAGAAGCAGTTACAGTTTAAGGAAGACAGAGACACTGTTGGTTCAAATGTGATTTGATATTCCTGTTTTTTTTCCTCCTATTAAACCGAGTGCTTCTGACCAGACAGAGGTTTTCTTCCATTCTTTGAAGAAGATACCAATTCACAAAACATTTGAGGAGGTTTTCCACAGAGAGTCGCCGCTGTTTTTTGAGCCAATAGGCCAAAATGTTTAAATAGATCCCCCAGCAAAAGTCTGCTTATCACCTTCTTGTCAGAAAATGTATCTCAGAGCACTGCACCCTTAATAAGGCGCGCTGCCGGGGCAGCAAAAGCGTAGGCCCAGGAGGCTGTGGGCCTTGGCTGGTGCTGTCATACACCCCGAGCTAGGAGCGGTGAGCCAACGTGTCGGCCAAAGCGCCTTTTGCCACAGAGATGTTTGCGTCTGTGTGAGACAGCCCAGATAGAGGATCCTCCTCGGTTCTCCCTTAAGAAGCGGCGTTTGTTGGTGTTTGGACTGCTTGGAAATTTGATGTCTTTCTCTCCCTGCAGTGCTTCCTGTACTCCTGCAGGCAATATTGCCTCAACACAGGGGCAATGCCTGGTTTCCAAAAGTACGCTGTGGTTTCCCTGCCGCTGCCTCGGTAGCTGTTTGTTCCTCGCTGCAGCCCCACTCGCCAGGCTGTCAGCACTGTGCTGCCCAGCACCTGCAGGCAGCAGTGGAGCACGAGGGACTTGCAGGTGCTCTAGGGCCTGGCAGCAGGTCCCTCTTGTGCACGTTCCCGTTGCTGAAGTGCGTGGATCTTTGTCTTCTCTAGCTGTGTCTTCCTCTGGGTCTGCTTTGTCATGATCAGTGTGCACAAACTGATCTGTACAATTAGCAAAGTTTTATCCGAACTTGTACGATTCAGCAAAGAGCAAATCCACGTGTAAGTAAAAACCGGTTCCTATTTCAGTTCGCAGAAATGAGCTGAAGAACTGCTCCCAAGTCCTTTCAGTGCAAGGTGTTTGTAGTTGTCAGAAAACATCATTGGGAACTACGAATGGGAGTCTGAAAGATGTAACAAAATGTCAGCAACCGGGACTTCTCAGGACGGTATTTAAGTTTCTGGCGTGTGTAATGGGGAAACAGAGAAGAGAGAGAATGGGCAGGTACCAAAAAGAAGAAATCTTTTTCCTATAATACCTCCTGTTCTCATAAAAGGTGAGAATAACTTAGCTAAAATATGGCAAGGAAAGCATAAAAGTCCCAAACCCCTACGTGGTTTCCCTTCCCCCAGCTACTCTTGTGCTTCTTTTATCCGGGTTGTTAGATTTACTTAGTGATGTGTTTATTTTGTATGTTAATGTTGAGCTGTTTCTCCCGAATCCCTTTTAAGGGCAGAACATAAATTACTCGTACAACCTTCCGGTAGCCGGGACAAGTATGGTTTGCAGAAATTTCGATGAGTGAGTGATTCTTTGTTTCAAGAACTTGCCTTGCTGAGGCTCCTAAGGCCTTGTCACCCTCTTGTGTTGAATCTAAAACTTGCAATCTGCTCACAAGCCTGAAGGAATGGGAGAACATTTTGGTTGAAACTGGCAGGTAGTCAAAACATTTCTGCATTTGGAGGAGCGTAAGCAACATTAAAGTATAGTGAATGTCCTGCCACGCACAAAATTCAGGGAGGGCTGAAGGTCCTCTGTTGGACAGAAGCAATCTGAAACCAAGCGAATAAATGCTTTACAGATAAACAGAATTTAACTCCAGAGTATTAGAGAAGTTGATTTAAAACGCGGATACTTTGTACGACTTTATTGTACAAGAATAACTTCCAAGGAGACACAAGGTCTGCCTTTAGATAGTCTAAGAACTTGCAAGTCCCCGCACACTGAAGGTAAAAGTGGCTTTTCAGTGCTTGCGAACCTAAGAACCAGAGGTTGTAGTGAAGCTTTGCAATGACAAAGTCAAGTAAGAGATGACCAGCCAAGCCTTACAGGTAGATAGATACGAGAGCTTCAGCTATGGCTATGATTTTTTTTCCAGACGGTGTTATTCTTTGTTTTTGCTAATTGCTCTCAGTTATCCCCTCAGCACACCTCTTTCATCGTCACCTTATAATTAATAGCGTGTGCTACTGCCGTAGTATGTCCATACTCTCTGTCAAAGTTGCGTAAACTGTTTAAACAATGAAAGCTAATACTGCCTTTGCAGGCTAAGTAGTGTTATATACACTTTACTGTTTTCTCTGACAAATTCATTGCCCCTCTTGAAGCTTTGATGTTTTTGCAAGGTAAAGGCTTGTTATTCCAATTTAAGCAGTTGGGGTCTCTGTTCCTGCCGTGACGCCCGTGGCGGCAGCGTGTTCCAGAAGGGCTGCGAAACAGGTGAAGGGGCTGGAGCACTGGGGATCGGCTGAGGGAAACGGGGCTGTTTAGTGTGGAGAAGATCTTACTGATCTTTACAGCTACCTGAAAGGGGGCTGCAGCGAGGTGAGTGTTGCTCCCAAGTAGCAAGTGGTAGGAGGAGAGCAAACGGCGTCAAGTTGCGCCAGGGACGGTTTGAACGAGGTATATAGGAATTATTACTTCACCGAAAGGCTTGTCATCGCAACATTAAATACCTCCAGGTACTGAAAAGACGTGTAGGTGTCGTGCTTGGGGACACGGCTTAGCGGTGGACTTGGCAGCGTTAGGTTTGCGCTTGGACTCCATGATCTTAAAGGTCTTTTCCCAACTAAACGGTTCTGCCATTCCGACTCTGTCCCACAACAGCAGAAAGCAATGGGCACCCGGCAGGCAGCCCACCCTGCCTCCTCGGCTGCTGAGACACGAGTTTCCCTCCGGTGCCGTTAAAGGCGCTGAGTGAAGAAGGGACTCGTCTGTGCCGGGAGGTCCCGGCGCTGAGCGGGAACCGCCCTGAGGGTAAGCTCCGCCCCTGCTGTGGGAGAACGAGACCGCTCTTTTGTTTACGAAAGCGAGAGGCTTTTTTAATTAACTTTTTTTCCTCCCCTAGAAGGGGAATAGCTGGGTCGAACCCCCCCCCCCCAGGGCTGCGGGACGCGCCTGTGAAACGGCGGCCCCTGCGTGCTCGCTGCTCGCTGGCGGCTGCGCTGGCTGCTGGAGGCGATGGGTCAGCGATGCGGCATTTCCCGGGGGCCGGGAGCAGAGCCCCGCCGGCGAGCGGGAGGCTGAGAGGGGCTGCGGGAGGGAGCCGAGCCGCGCTGCCGGCTGCGGCTCTCGCTCCGCCTCCTCTTCCTCGCCGGGGCCGGGGCCGGGGCCGCCGGAGCGTGCGCAGTGTCGCCCAGGGGTGGGGAGCGGCGGCGCGGCCGGAGGAGCGGCGGCGAGGTGGCGGCGGAGGCTGGGACAAGGTGTGGGGCCGGAGAGGCGGGCGGGGGCGTCCCGCTCGCAGGCGGTGCCCCCGCCAAGGGCCGGGTCGCGAGCGTTTGCGGTTCGGAGCGGGGGCTCGGAGTCGAACGGCTCTCCGTGCCGCGTCAGCGGGGTTTGCGAGCCCTGAGGGGAGCGGAGCGGAGCGGCGGGGCGCGCGGTCGGGCGGGAGCTTCTCGCCGCTCTGGGGGCTTCGGAGGGCCGGGGCGCTGCCTGGGAACGCGCTGTGCTTAGGGAGCTGCTGAAAGGGGCAGCAAACGAGTGCAGGGAGGAGGCGCTGAGGGCGCCGGGGTTGTTCAGCCTGTGAGCAGCGTTGTGAAGAAAATTACTACTACAGGTCATAATATTTGAAACAAAGATAGAGTAGGGAAGAGGTCCTGGAAGTGTGATTTCACTCGCAATAAAGAAAGTTACACCTCAAGTACAACTCATGATCTAGAATTATAGTTATATTATAGCCTCGTTAGGGATTACTGACCCACGGGGCAGGTTTATGCTGTGGATGTGTCTTGGTGATCTTGTCTCACACTGGCCCTGTGTTAGACTTCCTGCTGCCAGCACTTACTATAATGACAAAACTGTTGCCCTCCGTGTGGCTTCTTTCAGCTGTAAGAGGAATAGGGGAGAGGTTTTATTAGACTGGTGCCAGAGGTACTGTGCTGGAAGAGGAGTGATTTGTCAGTGTAATGTAGCAAACTTTGCGTAAGAGAAACCTTTCTGTGGCAAAGACAGAGATACCCGCCTTGTAACCTTTAGGCAGACGTAACGTCAACAGCGGCACCCTGTAATTTGTTTCGATTCCCTTTGCAACCTTAACCTTCTTCCCATGTCCTTTGAAAATTAAGAAACCATTTGAGATCAAAAGTGCTTTCCTGGTGTCAGTGGAAAAGCATAACCTTTGTCCAAAGAGAGAGTTAAGACTGGAAGTGCTGCCGTGCGGGATGGGTTTACCATGGGAAAGGGTGATTGGACGGGGAATCTGGGCACCTGTGTGCTACTGAAGCAGTGCGGGCAGTGGAGCCCGGGAGTCTGCCAGTAAATGCACTAATTCAACCTCTTGATGTGTCTAAAGGCCAGCTAACAGGCCATTCATGTGCCCCATTGTTTCCTCCCCAGGGCTGCTCACTCCTCAGGTACAAACTGGGGCAACGCCCCGAGACTGAGGGTTCAGTTTGGGTGCCCACTTTGCTTGAGGCATCAGAGCATGTAAACCAGGAAGAGATTATGATCTCCTTTTTGTCGTTCACTCTGCTGTTTGCTGTACCCCCGTACACCAGATCTGCACTGACACAAAATCCATGGAGAACATTCAAAGAACAAAAATCAAGTTAGAGGTTCAAACTGTTTTTCAGATTTCTCTTCCCTTAACAGATGCCCTTCAGAAATTGAGCCAAATACGCGTTTTTACTGAGAAGTTGTTTAAGAGCTCAGATGCTGGTGGACTCATCTAGATTCTTGTCGTTTTTCCTCTGAAGGTCTCAAAGAAGTTGCCGGGTGCTTCGCCACAGTGGAAAGAGGCTTGCGTGGAAGATCTGTTTGTGAGCTTATTTTCTTCCGCAGCTCTGGGTCTAGATGACGTGATTGGGAACTTGGAGGCTGGCAGAGAATTTGAGCCACTGCTGATCAACACAAAGGCTTCAGACAGCCCTTTTGATTTGTTCTCTGCTGATAGTTTTGAACGCGATTGATGATAAAAACAATGACGGCAAGTGATGTGGGGGAAGGTCCGTGGTACAGCCAGAATAAGTCTCTGGAGAGTTATTCCAGCAAGAGGAATCGGGCTCACTACACAATTGCTGTCTGTATCTCAACCCGAGAGGCCCGGTGGTTGGTGTTGTTTTGGAATCCTGCTGTCCTGCGCGACAACCCCACATCCCCCTGAGCAAAAAATGCGTGTCACGTTTTTAATATATGTCAGACCAAGCTGACAATTCAAATCAGTTCTTTGCAGTGACAAACGGCAACCGAGAAAAAGCAATTTAGTTTTAAGTAACACTTTGAGTCCAGACTCCAAAAAGCGGCAACTTGTTGCCAGATAAAGGCTCGGTTACCTTGATGGGACAGCAAAGGTGAATTTAAGCGAGAGCGGAAGCTGGCTAATTTGAGGTGAAACCACAGGTTTTGTGCAAATATCAAAGCAGTATTGGCATTACGCAATGGGCACGCTTACTCATGCAAAAACCTTTTATAAATCAAAAAGGTAATAAACCAGAGTCAGTTGAAAATTACTGATGCGGCCAGGCTGCACCTCTGTGTGACTATTCTGCATGTCACGTTTACTTAGAAATATGGGCGTAAGTGGCAAGATTATTATTCGTTAATCTCTTTTGGACACAGTAATCTGGATTAGATGAAATGATTTAAATTTTAAATCTTCTTCCCAATTCAAGTAATTCTGAAAAATAAAATATTTTCCAGTTGAAGTCTAACCCTTTGTACCTAAGATAGCAGTTCGTAAGACTTAAAAAGTGCGTACAATTTTGTCTTCTTTTTCAGTAAATGTATTTGAGAATTCTGAAGAAGAGGAAGGGCAAGCTTTGTGTTTCACACACGTGTTTGCTTGTACTGTCAAGCTTGTGCCGTGTTTGCTTCCAGAGACGTGCAGCCTCCTTACTGGAAGTCATTTATGGGAAAAGATGCAAATTAAGTTTTGGTTTTACTGTTAGCAGGACTATTTGGGAAAACTATTTTTACAGTTTGCTACTGGCTGTGGAGAAAGGAGCAAATGGCTGAGTGCAGGCAGAGGAGAAAAATGGTATCGAACTGAAATGAACAGGGGTTTTTCGTCTCAACCAGAACTGGCCAGGCAAGCAATCAGTTGATTTGTGTCAGATGGGTGACGTTCTGTTTTAATATTGCAGTAGCGACCATGCTATCTTGGACGCCTTTTGGAACTGTTTGTACTTTGATTTAATCTGGAGTTAGAGCTTTCAAACAGATTCAGTGAGCTCCCTGGGGGAACAGTTTGTTGCCATCTGTGATTACATTTAATTAGTGCAAATGGCAAGTTTTCCGTTTTTCCACTTAATGGTAGCTCATCGAGCTCTGTTGGGTCTTTTTTGGCATCTTGTGTTGCCTTTTGATTCTCTGAGTTCTGAGTTACATTATACTACCGTAGGCTTGATAGGCAGTTTTGTAGCAATTAGCATTGACACAGAAAAGGGTATAATATCAGACAATGTAAAAAAGTTCTCCCTTCTGCATTATGTAGTGAATTAATTTATTTTCCTTTCTGTATGTATGAGAATAACAGGGAAGAAATGTGGCTGAACAAATGAAGGCAAATTTGTATTGTTTTTCTAGTCATTTGGACGCTTTCTAGCTGGGTTATTTTACCCGTAGAACTACATTTATCTCATTGTACCGCTGCAGTTCTGCTGGGTAGATTCCCATGTGAGCAGTGTGAGGCGAGAGTGTTCATGCAAGGATTTATGGGGATGTAGCTCTAGCGAGATAATTCTGCCAACGCTGTTTGACCCATACATTTATCCATGGAGACAGAAGGCTTAGTCTGGCTCGGAAACACACCCCCCCCCCCCCCTCCCCCCCAGTACGCAGCAGGACTCGGAGTTGTCTCCAGTGGGGTTACGGAGAGTGGCTTAACTACCCGCCCTTGTCTTGTGCTGAGCCATTAAAGCTTGTCGTTATCGTCAGGGAAGGCTCTTTATCAGTGAAACAAGATAGAGGCTTTATGTTTTGTTGCCCAATACGGCCTATTTTCCAAATTTTCACAATATATGGCATTCAGTAAGCAAAAACAAATTGGAAGGCACGTGTAGCTCATTTTACTCTGGAGGAGAGAATCGAAGTTTTCAGGGATCTCTGTAGGCCGGGAACATTACAAATGACACAGGCCGTGTGTATTGGTTCAGAATGTATTGGTTCAGAATCTCTGGGTGGTGCTTTTGTGGGCTGGCTATTTCCTATGACAGTAGGCACTGATAGCACGATGGCTGATTTGTATGCCAAGTCACGATTAGTTTCAGGTGGGCTTGTAGGTCTGCATTTCTGTTTGACCTCCTTTTCTGTGTCACAAGAACCGTTTTGTGGTAGCATTTGGTTTTCATCAATTCTTAATAAATACTTTTGGATGATTTCAGTTGCAAATGAATTTCCTGGCTGCAAGTGCGGCACAAAAAGAAGGGTGAATTTTGTGGCTCAGTATTGATTGTAGCCAGGGACTTGTGTGCACCTTGAATAGGTTGAAGCGTCGTTACCCTGCAGTCCGTGATTCCCTCTGTAGTAAAAGCGGCCCATGGAAGTTGAGTTGCTTTGACTCCTCTGCAGGGGAAGCTGGTGCTTCATGAACTCCTTTAGCCTCTGGAGTTCTTGAGGAAGCTCCAAGAGGCAGCAAGGAACCCTGGGTGCGAAGATTAAAGACCCCGCTGTTTGCACAGCGCAGAAGCAGTTACAGTTTAAGGAAGACAGAGACACTGTTGGTTCAAATGTGATTTGATATTCCTGTTTTTTTTCCTCCTATTAAACCGAGTGCTTCTGACCAGACAGAGGTTTTCTTCCATTCTTTGAAGAAGATACCAATTCACAAAACATTTGAGGAGGTTTTCCACAGAGAGTCGCCGCTGTTTTTTGAGCCAATAGGCCAAAATGTTTAAATAGATCCCCCAGCAAAAGTCTGCTTATCACCTTCTTGTCAGAAAATGTATCTCAGAGCACTGCACCCTTAATAAGGCGCGCTGCCGGGGCAGCCAAAGCGTAGGCCCAGGAGGCTGTGGGCCTTGGCTGGTGCTGTCGTACACCCCGAGCTAGGAGCGGTGAGCCAACGTGTCGGCCAAAGCGCCTTTTGCCACAGAGATGTTTGCGTCTGTGTGAGACAGCCCAGATAGAGGATCCTCCTCGGTTCTCCCTTAAGAAGCGGCGTTTGTTGGTGTTTGGACTGCTTGGAAATTTGATGTCATTTTCACACCGACTCAGAAAGCAGTGTTTGATCAAAATCCTCCTGGCAGCACCGGAGGGGGGGTAACAAACAAACCTGGAGGGGGGCAGCAGGATGGGGTGGGGGGTGCAACAAAGAGATCCCGAGAGCCGCAGCCCAGCCGGGGCGGAGCGAGTGCTCCCCGCACCCCCCATGCCCCGCCCCGCCCCGCCGCGCTCCACACTCTCCCCGGCCCTGGCGGGAATCGCACACCAGCACAACGGGCAGCGTGGGAGCAGCCCTGCCGGCAGGCACAGCGGGCTTGTTAACCCCTACAGTTCACCTTGTTCCTCCAGGGGCTCAACCATCCCCCTTTGACATGGGAATCGATTCCCAGCCGTCTGCACACCGAGGGGATTTCAACAGGACTGGTGGGGAGCGGCGCTGGTGTCACTGGGACAGCAGCGTCTGTGCCCCAGCGCAGAGCGGGAACGAGCACGAGAGATCCACCGCCAGCTCTGAACTGCATTTGCAACACCGGGGGTTTCTGCAACTCTAAACCAGATCGTGGTCCAGGTTATGTGTCAGAAGTATTGCAAAAATGTTTAAATCATGGCGTCCAATTGGTAAAGGATTAAGTGATAACTGATAGGATAACTGATAGGACGCTCAAGTAGTGTTTTACAAGGATTAACTGTACATGTAGGAGTGATTGATGCTGATTATACAGGACAAATTTATGTGATGGTTTCTATGGCAGCTCCACCTGTTACTATTGAACAAGGCACACGAATTGCTCAACTTGTACCTTTTGTAAGTTGTGTTTCTAGGTCTGAACAGGTTGTTCGAGGTGATGGCAGCTTTGGCTCCACAGGGAAACCACTTGTCTTCTGGTCCCAGACTGTGTCGGACAAGAGACCACAAATGGTTTGTACACTTATAATGGACAACACCTCTCCTATGCAAAGTTGTCTGGGTTATTGGACGCTGGAGCCGATGTAACTATGATCTCGCAAAGAGAATGGCCTGCATCATGACCTTTGGTTTCAACTGCCTCAGGGGTAGTGGGTCTTGGGGGAATTAGCAATACCCTTATGGCAGCAAAGCCTGTACTCATTGTTAACCCCGAGGGACAGAAGGCTACTGTTAGGCCTTATGTGACTGCAGCTCCCTTAAATTTGTGGGGAAGGGATTGTCTCGCCCAGTGGGGGGTGCAAATTACAACGGATTTTTGTCAGGGGTCACTGTGTTGCAGGGCGTATCATAACCACCTGTGGCATTGAAATAGTTAACCAAAAAGCCAGTTTGGGTAAATCAGTGGCCCCTCAATCAAGAAAAGCTTGTGGCCCTGCATTCTTTGGTTACAGAGCAATTAGTTGCAGGACAGAAAGAAGCCTGTCAGAGCCCTTGGAATACACCTGTGTGTGTTATTAAAAAGAAGTCTGGAAATGGCTTATTACATGATTTGAGAAAGATCAATGATGTAATGGCTACCATGGGAGCATTACAGCCTGGGTTACCATCGCCAACCACGATTCTAATGCAATGGGAAATTGTTGTAATAGATTTAAAGGGTTGGTTGTTTACTATTCCTTTAGCAGAACAACATATGGAAAAATTTGCCTTTACTGTCCTCTCAGTAAACAGTGTGGAACCAGCAAAGAGGCATCACTGGAAGGCATTGCCACAAGGAATGACAAATTCACCAACTATCTGTCCGTGGTTTGTGGCGAAAGCATTGACTCCTGTACGTGCTGAATTTCCTTCAGGATACTGTTATCATTATATGGATGACATTTTGATAGCTGTTCCTTCTCTGCAAATTTTAAATGAAGTGGAAACTAAAGCACGTGAGTCTTTGCCACAGCATGGATTGGCCATTGCCCCAGAAAAGGTGCAACAACAACAGCCATGGCTTTACCTGGGTATGAAAGTTTTGGATCAGTTTCGCCACAACCCATTCAGTTGCAGATAGATATCAAAACTTTAAATGATGTGCAGACTGATTTATCTGTGGCAATACAAGTGTTTATTTTAATAGATGATATGATACCATTTGCCATGATAGCACAAGGGAATATCAATTGGCAAGATCCACTACATATCTTAGAACGGGCCTTTTTACCCTTTAAATCTAAGAAAACAGCTCCCGGTTTGTTTAAACTTATAGCTCAGATTATTGCAAAAACCCGAACTCACTGGTGAACCACCAGAGGCACCTTTGAACAAGGTAACTTATGTATTGAATTTCTTGCATATCAACGATGATCTACAGGAACCTCTGATTTGATGACATTTTGGGTCCGGGAGTGAAAGTGATGATGCGAGACTTACAGACAGGTCAGTGTCCGTCTCCCTGTGATTTGCTGACCTGGGAAAGAGGGTGTGCTTGTGTTTCCACAGATTGTGGACCTCAGTGGATACCGGCACGCAATGTACGGCCAGTACTATCCTCATCCTGACTTGGACCATGGCTGCAGCATTTTGGATGCCTGCAGAACAGAGAACAAATGTGTGGATGACCCTAGCCAACATGATGGGACAGGACTTGCATGTCTGGCTACAGCATCCCTGGAGAACCTGTTTTCTGCCTGCCTGGTTGACCTGCCTGCAGACCAATGGCTCATGCCAACATTGCTACAGAAAGTTGCGGAGATCAACACACAGATTCCGATGCAGAATCAAAGACCTTTTATTGTCAGAAGGCTGTATTTTTATATTCTTCAGAGTTCTATCACGCGCTGGATGATTTTACATGATTGGATACACACAGCTGTCCACGCGCCTAAGTTACACTTATGATTGGTTACTTATACATGATCACACACTGCTGCAAGAAGCAAGTTTAACGTTCTTTTGCTAGATAACTTGCTCTTTATCTTACACTTCTTTGCAAACAATTCTATTTCTTCACCACCTAATCCCTCATATCTCACTGTTCAAGGCCCTTCAAGAATACCATGCTGCTCGTTATTATAAAATGTCTCCAACAATTCCCCCCCTTTTTGTTTTCAATCTGCACCAACACAGCTCCACTCATGGCGCCATCAATCATCCTCTGCACACATCACACCACACACATCAAGACACATCGAAACACATATAAAACCCGTTAAACACAACAAAACTAACATTAAAAGGCCTATCATCTAAGATTCTAAACCAGTAAACCATCTTCCAAGAATATTCCACTTAATATACCATATGTGTTGTTTGCTTGCTTCTATGATCGTGGTGACAGGTGAAGTTTATTGTAGTTCTATTTAGTGTCAGTATTAGTGTTAGTAAGGTTAGTAGGGCCTAAACTGCAGGGCTCTTCCCTTATATAAAATGGAACAATCTCCGACATGTTTGTCGTTGTACAATTACACCACTTACTACTATTTCTATAGATCCTCAAAGATGAATTTACATTTTTTACACAAGATTGATTTGTCCCACTACAATTAAACATTGCACAGCCATGATGTTGGAAGAACACTTTCTGTAGCGACGTCAACATGGGCCACTGGTCTGTAGGCAGGCCATCCAGGCAAGTAGTAAACAGTTTTTCCGGGGATGCATATTGAGTCCTGTCCCGTCGTGTTGGCTAGGATGATCTACACATTTGTTCTCTGCCGCGCAACCATCGAAAATGCTGCAGCTGTTGCCTGAGTTAGGTTGAAGACCCAGGCCGTGGTAAATCGGTTGAGTTGTTCGTTACTGCAGGCTTTACCCATTTTGCAGGTATCCATGTAGGCCCAGAACCTGTAATGACACGAGCACACCCTCGCCCCCACGTTACTAACTGAAATGGACCATCCCATTTGCTCTCTTTATTTTTTATTAACACCATGATTTCATCAAACGCTGACATTCCTGTTGACATGGTTTGCGTATGCTTCACAATCGGTGGTATTGTATCTTCTCCTGCTAAGCGGAAGAAATTCAATACATATTGTACTTTCATCAATCGATTTGCTGGTGATTCCCCAGACTCCCCCTGTTTTTGTCTTTGTAAATATTGTTTTATCACTTGATGTGTTCGTTCAACAATAGCTTGTCCTGTTGGGGATTGTGGTGCGCCTGTAGTATGTTCTATACCCCATTTTCTAAAGAAGGTTTCTGTTGAATGTGAGATGTATGCAGGACCATTGTCGGTCTTTATCTGTAAGGGAACTCCTGGTGTTGCAAAAGCACGTCTAAAATGGCTTTGTACATGTCTGGAAGTTTCACCACTGAGTGCTGTCATACAGACTGCCATTGAAAATGTATCAATAGATACATGCACATATTTCAATTTTCCAAATTCTGGGATATGAGTTACATCTGACTGCCATAATTGCAATGACTGTAGACCCCTCGGATTTACAGCTAAGGCGGGTCCTTTGGCTACCTGTTGACAATCGGGGCATGCTTGAATTATTGCTTTAGCTTCAGAAATTGGCAATTTAAACTGTTATTTTAAGACCTTCGCTGATTGATGGAAAAATTCATGGGAAATGCGACCTTGTTGCCATAGATCTGGAACAGGGGAGACAAAAACTGGTTGAGTAAGTAGGTCTGCTCGTCTGTTTCCTTCAGCACAAAATCCTGGCAAACTGGTATGACTGTGATGGTGGCATACATAATATTCATGTTCTCGAGTATTTAATAAAATCCAGAGCTCTTTCATTAATTGAAATAAAATTTCCTGATTCAGTTGTTTTAAATATGATCTTTCTAGACGTTGCACCACTCCAGCCACATAAATTGAGTCTGTAACAATATTCACTGGTTTATTAGGCCATATTTTAAAAACTTCCACTACTGCTCGTAATTCTACTCTTTGTGGAGATGCCTGTATATTTACAATTTGGGATCTCCACTGTCCATTATCTAACCATGTTAAAGCTGCTTTTCCAGTTTTCCCACTTCCATCTGTAAAGACTGTGGGTCCGTCTACGGGAATGTTACTACATTTCGGTCTAGGTTCTAAATACTGCTGTTCTAAAAAGGTAATCAACTTATGACCAGGATGATGTATTTTAATTTGTAATACCTCACTGTTTTGTAAACTCCACTGTATATATTGCTGTGTCATAGGAATAATAATGATTTCAGGTTCTTTTCCACTTAATTCAATAATTCGATTTCTGCCCTTTATTATTAATTGAGCAAACATTTCCAATCGAGTCACTAGTGTCTTTGGAGGCTGATGAGGCAAAAATTGCCATTCTAAAATTTTCAATTTGTCTGCTTCTGGTTCATTTTCAATCCATTGCATTATTATTCCTATAGGTTGAACATCATTGTTAACAATCAAAAATTGTATAGGTTGTTCAAACACCATACGATGCGCCTGCCTTTTACTTAGCATTAGTTCTACTTTCTGTAAGGCTTGTTCAGCTTCCCTGGTTAAGGTCCTTGGAGCTGTTAATTCTGTATCTCCTTTTAATAATTCAAATAATGGTTGTAAAGTCTGATTATCTGTCCCTATGAAGTTCCTGACCCAATTAATATTGCCCAACAAAACTTGCACATCATTAAGTGTTTGAACATTTACTCTGATTGATATTTTTTGAGGTTCAATTGTGCCGTCTAATATTTTCCATCCCAAATACTTCCATGGTGCTACACTTTGTACCTTTTCTGGCACAATTTGTAATTTAAAAGATTCTAATGACTGACATAAGTCTTGTTTAACAGTTTCCAGATTCCCTTTTCCTGCTATTAAAATATCATCCATGTAATGGTATACCAAAAGATGTGGATGTTTACTTCTAAAAGGTCTCAAAGCTTTATCTACATAAATTTGACACATTGTTGCTGAGTTTTTCATTCCTTGTGGTAATACCACCCACTCATAACGTTGTGCAGGTCCTTGTTTATTCACAGTCGGTACTGAAAAAGCAAATTTGATACGGTCGTCAGGATGAATTGGAATAGTAAAAAAGCAATCTTTCAGATCTATCACTAGTATATTCCATTCTTTGGGTGTCATTGTTGGTGATGGTAAACCTGGTGGCAGTGGGCCCATATCTTCCATTACTTCGTTGATTCATCACAGATCGTGTAGTAATCTCCATTTTCCTGATTTTTTGGATATTACAAATACTGGCGTGTTCCATGGACTAACTGATGGCTGAATATGTCCTGCTTGTAGTTGTTCTTGTACTAATTGGTTTAGAATAGCGACCTTTTCCGTTGTTAGAGGCCACTGATCTACCCAAACGGTCTTTTCTGTCTTTCAGCGCAGTTTCAGTACAGGCCGCTGCTCAGTGACCATTATTAAAAATGTTTTCTCGGAGCAGTTGACAAAACACATTTCAATTGGCCTAACAAATCTTTTCCCATAAGATTCATAGGTATTTGAGTTACATAGGGCCTGGTTGAACACACTAATCCATCTGGCATGCTAAATGTCAAAGTGAATTTGCTCATTTTAGTAGTTGCGTTGCCTCCTACTCCAGTCAAGGTTCCTTGTGGAATAACAACAGGCCATTCTCGTGGCCAGTCCTTTTCTGAAATGACAGTAACATCTGCTCCTGTGTCTACTAACATCTCTAACTGGTGTGATTGTCCATTTACGGTCACTGTGACCATCATCTTTGGCTTTTGATTTTGAATTTCTAATGCCCACATTATTTGTTTTTCTTGCCCTGTTGATCCAAATCCTCCACTTCCTCTTTTTTTATTTTCGGCACGAGGTGTGTTGCTGTAAAAAGGCACCAATTGTGCTAAACGAGTCCCAGCTTGAATTGTCACAGGTGGACTTGGTGTCCATACCATAGCTTTTATAGGTCCAGTATAATCAGAGTCAATCACCCCAGGTAATACAAAAATTCCTTGTATAGTGACACTAGATCGTCCTAACACTAAGGCACTAAGGCCATGTCCTAACGGACCATGCGCATTGATAGGTATTTTATGTACGCTGCTGTCCAATAGGGTGACATCTTGGACACTTATGACATCCATTCCGGCACTGCCACTAGTTCTTGCTGTGAGTTGATCCAAGCATCCGGAGTATCGCTTTCCTGTGACTGGGGTTGGGTTGTGGGACTCAGGGTCATTTGTGTCCTGGCGCGACCCTGGCTCGCGCTGCATTTCCAGTTTCCCTGATTTTGCCCAATAGGGTTACCATCTTTATCAAGTCGAGATCGACATTGATTGGCACAGTGTCGACTTCTACGACAATGTGGGCAAATTCCTGGCATTTGATTTCCTGGGGGTCCATTTCTTCGATGTCCTTGCAAATTCTTATTACAGTGATAGCTCAAGTGGCCTTGTTGCCCACAGTTGTAACACTGTTTTGCTCCGAAAGGTCTCATTGCTGTTGCGAAGGCGTCTGCTACTACAGTCGCGTGTTGTTCCATCGTGCCTACACGATTTGCTGCCTCTACCATCTCTACCAGGGTTGCATTACGAGGTAAAGATATTAATACCTTTTTACAATCTGGATTCGCATTTTCTAGGGCTGGTTTTAGTAATAACGACTCTCTGGCTTCCGGATGCTCCATTTGCTTTTCTATCGCACTCCGCAGTTTGGCTATAAAAAGGATATAGTGCTCGTTGTTTCCCTGCCGAATAGATGTGAAAGAGACTGGCTGTTTTCCTACTTCGGATAAAGTTAAAAGTGCTCTGAGTGCCATTTTTCCCGTTTCTCTTAAAATATCTGGCAACAGCCTCGATTGTGCCTGTGGGTCGGCAAACGGACCTGCCCCCGTGTAATGATCTGTTCCTACCCCAAATAACGGGTCTCCTTGTGGGCGTCCTAAGTTTTCCACTGCCTTCACTTCTGCAAATTCCATGAACTTATCTCTCCATAACAATTTTTGTGGGGGGGTTAAAATCATTGATGCTAACTGCTGACACTCATACGGAGTAACCAATTGTCCACATAATACATTTTCCAACAATGTTTGTGAAAAGGGCGAATGCAATCCATCCTGCATAACAGCTTTCCTGACTTCCTTTACTAAGTGCCAATCAAAGGCTTGATATTGTGGTGGTTGATTCGGTTGTAGAATAACTGGAAATGCTAAATCCATCTTTTCTCCTTCCTTAAGTGCATCTAATTTTATCTTTGTCCATCTGCTCCTAATATTGTCCCCTTCATTCTCACCTAAGGTTTTAGCCTTTTGTCTTTTTTCTTCGTCGCTGCTGCTGTCACCGTCACTTCCAGTTTTGCACTGAGTACGTTTAACTCTTTTTTTCTTTGATTTCTTAGAACTTTTATACGACATCGTAGTAGCACATTCAGATTGCTGCTCGGACAAGGACCGATCTTTTTCCTCGTCACTCACATCTGTCTGAGTACCCTCTGAGATAAAACCTTCTTTTGTAGGCGCTAATGCCTTGTCATAAATTACCCCTGACAAACGCTTTTCGGGGGGGGTATAGCTGTTCAAGAGGCTACTCTGTGTGGGTTGGGCTGCTTGTTTTTCAGCCTGTAAATCTTTTAAAGTCTCATAAATCAATCTCCACGTTGTTGGAATTCGCATAGCATTTACATCTCCTTTTGAAGCCTTTTCAAAAAGCAAATCTCCTGCTTTTCTCCAAGTTGAGATATCAAAAACATACGGAGATTCCACAGGCATTCCATTATTTTTAAGCCAGGCTAATAATAACTCTAGAGCTTGTTTTTCGTATTTAATTTTTCTTTTCTTCATCGCGTTTCTCGGCTGCTCACCTGATTCCTTTGTAGCAGGTGATTGAAGCCCAGGGGTCTTTTGTCCTGCTCAGGTCCACTGGCTGGGATGATCGTTTAGCTGAGATGCCTCCCCAGATGCAGCCTTTCCTGTAGGTGTGCTTTATCGATCCCAGGATCTGCTTGTCCTGATTCTTCGGTCTTCTTCGGATCACATCAGACTTCTTCGGATCATGTCGGACTTCTTCGTATCACGTCAGGGGTCACCATTTGCGGAGATCGACACACAGACTCCGATGCAGAATCAAAGACCTTTTATTGTCAGAAGGCTGTATTTTTAAATTCTCCAGAGTTCTATCACGCGCTGGATGATTTTACATGATGGGATACACACAGCTGTCCACGCGCCTAAGTTACACTTATGATTGGTTACTTATACATGATCACGCACTGCTGCAAGAAGCAAGTTCAACGTTCTTTTGCTAGATAACTTGCTCTTTATCTTACACTTCTTTGCAAACAATTCTATTTCTTCACCACCTAATCCCTCATATCTCACTGTTCAAGGCCCTTCAAGAATACCATGCTCCTCGTTATAAAATGTCTCCAACAGAAAGTGTTCTTCCAATGTCAATAATAGTGTTGTTAGGATTAATAAAATGGATCGTTGTGTGGTGTTTAGTTAGAAGGGGACAGAAAAATCTTTTGTGCAAAATATAACTTCATCTTTAGGGATATTTAGAAATAGTAATAAGTGGTCCAATAGTACAACAGCAAACATATCAAAATCAAACAATGCACCATTGGCTTTGCTATCAGGGGTACGCCTTTTTCATTTGTGGGGGAGAATATTCCATTCAATATAAGGAAAGAGCCCTGCAGTTTAGGCCCTACCAACCCTACTAACACTAATACTAAGCCTAACTTCACCTGTCATCACCATCAGAGAAGCAAGTGAGCAGCACATGTGTTATAATACAGGGAATATTCTTGGAAGATAGTTGAGTCTTGGATGAGGTGCCCTTTTTGGGTTTATTAATTTTTATATGTTTTGATATGTATGCTGTGTGTCATACAATGTATACAGAGAATGATTAATAGCAGTTATAAATAGATGATTGTTGAGATTGATTGAACAGATTCTTTCAGGATTGGGATCCTTCTGGTTGGTTGTTATCTATTGTAAAGATGAGTTTGTCTTTTATTGTGGTTGTGTTGCTGATATTGTCATGTCTCACCTCTTTGCTGCAGCGAATGATGGGGGCAGTTTTTGTAGCACAAATACAAAAAGGGGGAATTGTGGGGGCTCATAGCAGGCCATGGATCCTGAAAAGGAGACGATTAGCTTCGACCTCCGTGATATCGAAGTATTCCTGTGAGCAGAAGACTGTGAGAAAGAAGAAAAGGAGGATTGCAGGTGTGCAGATTTGAGGAACAGGGAAAGCATGAGGGAGGAAGTCAGCACAGAAGAATGTTAAGCACACGGGGTTAAGTATTAGTCAATAACATGTCTGTTTATGTTCTGTAGAGCACATAAAAAGGCAGCCGTCACTTTCAATAAAGGTGCTGCTTACTTTTGAACCATAAAATAGGAATTATTGTTGTTCTTTGTCCATCTCGACTATGACATCAGGTAGCACCCTTTAGTTTCTAGGAAAGAGCAATAATAGTCTACACCCTTCCAAACGCAAATTCACATAAGGGAACAGACCCATCTTTGATGCCAGCAGCGCCTCTCCTTGCATTTAGGGCAGCACTACAAAAGGCAGGGAGGGACCGTCTGACCAGACGCAGAGGATGCACCGACAGGGCAGCACTGAGCATGTCAATTGAAATGAACCCCCAACGCCAGGCCCTGGTTTGAAGCACAACGCTGTGGTGTCCAGACTAACCAGGCAGTGGCTGAAAGCACTGCAACAACCGCTGCAGTGACCGGCCCACAGGTTACACGCAGGGTCATAGAAATTCAGAGGGTTTTGCTTGCAAATGCCTCGTGGGGACCAGGACGCTGCGGTGCTGTTTGTTTGAGACACACTGCAGCTCATCGCTGAGCTTCATTCATTGAGAACTGACATCATCAAGACAGGGCAAAACCACAAGCTAAAGCTGTCTCCTGGTTGTGGTGGAGGGGCAGATCTGTCAGAAGGCTGGAAAACGGGGCAAACCCTGCTGCTGTAGCTGCTGTAGAACTGGGCTGTGTGAGTACATCACTGACAGCAAAAATCGTGTAGTCAGCCCTGCAGCGAATATTTGCAATTTTGATCAATAACGCGATTCTCTGTCCTCCATAAATCTCAGGAATACGGGGTTAAAACCTGGAGCACAGATATCACCTTGGGGTGAAAACAGACTGAGGGAGCATTTGGCAAAGTGCTAAACTGCTCTGGGAGTTTTGAGTTGGGAAAGGGTTTCACTATTCCTTCATCGTACTCATACAAAAGGCAAAACACTTCAGGATGCTGTTTCCCTTGTCTGAAACCACATTGTCTCACAGGAATCACTTACGTGTGAATCAGGCTCTTCCGAGATGGGAACGAATGGCAAGGTTACACCGCAATGCCCATCTGTCTGTACTGTTAAAGCAATAAAAGCCAACACATATAATAAGGAATCTCTCCACGCAGAGGAAACGGGGTCTGGGGGCTCAGAACAACCAACCCCAAGGACAAACAGAATCATCTTAAAAGTCACCATTGTTGGAGTTTGCCCCCAGGTCCCAGCAGGCCTAAAAATGTAAGTCTGCTTTGGGAGAGATCCACTGAAATCTATCCCAGGACAACAACAGGTAAGAGCAGCTTTAACAAGAAAGAGACAGTCTGAGCGCCTCTGGAAACCCATCTCCATCCAGAGAGTTAACACAGCAAGCGCTCACAAAGAACCCAGTGCCGGATGGAATCTCACAGAGCAGAGGGCTTTGCTGGCAGCTTTAACTCCTGCAGCCGGGATTCAACAGTGACCGATGAGTTCCTGGGAATCAGGCGTTCTCATCTGTGTATTCTGAAAAGAACACAAACACAGGGAAAAAACCAGTCAGTTGGTAAGAATGTCTATTGATGTGTAATTACAGAGCACTGCAGAGAACCTCTTTACAGATGGAAAAGCACCGTTTCATTTGTCATATCGTGCTCGTATCGTCTGAGCGCACTGACAGCGCCTCTCAAGAAATCTTCGGGTTGGATAAACACACGCAGCAACATTTTGTCATTTCTGAAGGAGTTTGAATGCCAGCAGCAGTACGATCTCAGAGGCTGTGCAGGAGTCTGCGAGCGCAGGAGGTTCTGTTCTCATCTGGCTGAAAGTGTTTTGCTTCTGTTCAGCTACAAACCAAGAGATCTTTGGAGTAAACCAAACCCCAGCAAAGCCTCACCTGAAGCTCCAGCACAAGTCACAGCTCCCAGCTGGGGCCAAATTGCATCATACTCAGAGCAGGGCTGGCTCCCTCCCAGCCTAGTTCTGGTCAGGCCAGAAGCGTCCCGAGCACACAGTGAGGCTGCTGCAGCATCGAGCAGATGTAGCCATGCGAGGGGCATGGATACTGAGGGAGAGGCTGAGTGGTGAAACAACTGTGAGGCCTGGAGGCTGAGGAGAAGGAAGCCCCGTTTCGAGGCAGGGATCTTCCTGACATTGCAGAGCTGTTAACAGAGGGCTGGGTGAGGCGTTGTTGGGCTGTTGTTCTGACCTTCCCTTTGAGCGTGCGCGCTCAGTTACATCCTGAGACAGGCAGTAGGGAAAAATAATATCAAGAACAACGTGTTTGGTTTTATCTTTTGCTTGGGAAAGCCTCCTTTGGCACGCGCCGCTGCAGTGCTGGGTGCTGGCGTTCCCCTGCCAGAGGAGATCCCCTCTCCTTGGCCTTCTGCCACCGTCCCTGTGCACAAACGATGCAGGGTGAGCCTTGAGATCTTAGAGAATATTTTCCCTTAGCTTGCAGGAGCAGACGAGATTGGAGCACCACAGGACAAGCAGGGCCACTTCACACAGGAGGTGGCTGAGAAGCTTCAGGCCCCAGCGGCTGCAGATGAAGAGGGCTCCAACAGCGTGAGCACCCACTGCCCAACGTGTGAGGCGTTGCAGGTGCAGCTCATGGAGTTGAAAAATGCAAACACGCACCTGGCTGAAGAAAACACTTGCCTTCATAGGCAGGTGGGTCTGACAGAACAGGTGGAAGCTGAAAAGGCTGACCTGAGAAGACAACTTGCACAGGTGGCAGAGAAGTGAGATTGTGTCATCCAAAAGAACGCCTGTCTTGCAACCCAGCTGGAAGAGGCAGAGAGGTACCTGAAAGATATAAAAGAAACAGCAGAAATGCTTAAAGAGTTGATTGTTTGGGGACCTGTATGAAGAGAGTTCATGTGTTGGAGAGCTAAGCGACGGCACAGCAGGATTCATCACCTCTAATCTTGTTGATGAAGTTTCCGATGATGAACCATCTGATGACAGAGGAGTCTCTACAGGGACCAGCGACAGGGAGCAGGACACAGATTATGTCTGTCCTTTTGTTTTATATGTTCTTATTAAAGCGTTTCTTAATGTTCTCTCTGCGTAACCTCACTCTGTCCTGTGTGTGAAGAAAAAGGACTGTGAGCCAGCTACTGGGGGGCTGGCGTGGGCAGGCTGGGTGCATCAGTGCCACCTTTGTCATCACTGTCTCCAGTTTTCTGCCCTGAGTTTCTCCACGCTCTGTACACACAGTCAGTACGTTTTCAATCCCTCTCTGCCAGGGCAATGTCCTGGACCAGTTCTTCTGTGAAATCCCTCAGCTCCTCAAGCTCTCCTGCTCTCACTCCTTCCTCAGGGAAGTTGGGCCGGTTGTGGTTTGTGTCTGTTTTATTTTTCGGCTGTTTTGTTTTCACTGTGGTGTCCTGTGCGCAGATCTTCAGGGCTGTGTTGAGAATCCCCTCTGAGCAGGGACAGCACAAAGCCTTTTCCATGTGCCTCCCTCACCTGGCTGTTTTCTCCCTGGTTATCAGCGCTGGCATTTTTGCCTGCCTGAAGTCCCCTCCCTCTTGCCTCCACCCATGGACATTGTGGTTTCAGTTCTGTACTCAGTGGTTCCTCCAGCAGCGAAACCGCTCACCTACTACAGGGGGAACCAAGAGATGAAGGATGCCCTGAGGAAACAGATTCACCCGGTTCCCCTGCAGCACCAGCAACCTCACTGGTTGATTCCAGTGTTGCTGGGATGATCATCTTCACCCAGGTGCACTTGTATTCCTGCCCCATCTCCACAGGCACAGCCTGGCTGTGCCTCCTCCCCCAGAGACCTTTGGTAAATGGGTCCTCACGGGGTCAGAGCTGGCTTCCTGAGGAGCCGCTCCGTACTAAATGGTGCTGCTCCCCGTGGCAGTTCCTGAGGGGTGAGCTCTTCTCGCTGAAGTCAGGAGTGGGGTCCAGGGACGGCACCTACCAAGGCCTGTTGCTCAGCTTGGTTCTCAGTGGGCTCAGGGGGAGAGGGCACTGGGACACGGTTTGGGGAGTGAGGGACAGACTCAGTGCCACCGGAGATGGCGAATGGGACCTGAATTGTCCGCCCAGGGCTCTCCCACAAGAAGCAGAGGTGAATGGTAGCTGCCCAGGTTTCTGGAGGGGAAACGGGAGCCCCTGGAAGAGCAGAGGGCGCGTACAGGGAATCCGTGTGCCTGGTGCTGCTCAGCCCCAAAGCAGGGACCATCCAAGCTGTAGTCACCTAAAGGCAAAGCACTGCGAATACCCATGAGCAAAGAGAGGCTCTGCCCGCCCAGGGGAGGCCGTGGGGGGCCGGCAAGGCCAGAAAAATGGGACTGGAGGGTGATTCGTGTTTCCTGCAGTGAAAACTCAAGGATGGCTCAGTGTGCACACTGGAAACATCTGGAATGGTTGTACAGACCTCTGTGAACTAAAGCATTTCGTTACTGTACATGGAGTGGGCAGGGGGGGGGTTTCTATAAAATATGCTTTATTTTTATAGGGCGAGAGAAATCAATTGATGACAACAAATGTCTGGTTGAAACAGGTATGTCAAAAATTTGAAGTTTCATAACTGCAAGTCAAAAGTTGGAAGAAACTTTTCTAGTTAATTGTGTATTCAAAAAAAAGCGTAGTTGTTGCATGAATTTTTATTTTACATAGTATCTTCGAAAAATGTCCCTGGAATGCTTTAAAGGATTAATTGTGAAACTCTAAAGAAATGTCCCTGGAATGCTTTAAAGGATTAATTGTGAAACTCTAAAGAAAAAGTTAAATTAAAACAAATACCTAATTGAAAGAAATCTGATTTTAATATCTTAAGTTCTGTACAGAAATACTGCCAAGTGGTTCTACTTACAGAAATCAATACAGGATAAGTTTTTACAAGCCAGTTTGATTATTATTTGGGGGTTTTTTAATTGCCTTTTCATCTAGTTTCATCCAGTTTGGCCCTGCTTAAATCAGCTTCATATTAACAATGACTTTTACATCTCACACATCCACAGGAATGAGTAGATGTAAAATCAAGGTGGAATCCAGAAGACTATGCTGGTATAAGATCTATTCGCGTCCCTTCCAATTCTATTTGGATTCCAGACATCGTGTTGTATGACAAGTAAGATTTTAATCTTTTCATATAAAATACATTTATTTTCCAGGCTCATTCTGGGGTCTCATTGGGTGGATTATGAATGGATATTCATTAGAGCTAAGAACGTGTGGAGGAATTTGCCTCTCAATGCAAATGTTAAATGTTAAATGTTAAATGTTGTCATGTTAAATGCTTTAATGTTCTCCTCTGCTTCTGTATGGAATTCTGAGCCTCTTTGAAAAGTTTATTTCTGCTTCTTCGTGTAAAAGCTTGTTTTAATTAGAGAACAATGTCTTGCACAGTGTTTGGTACAAACTGATAGCATAGAGTGATGGCAGGGAAGAACCTAACTCCTGCTGTTGTAAGTCACATTCAGCATGGATTTAAAACAAAGTATGCTCAACTGTAAGTTTTCGGGGGGGGGGGGGTGTTGAGAATTTATAGATCTCCGAAGCAATACGTTTTCGATTAATCTTTCTGCTCAACTCAGGTGCTTGTACAATGCTTTTATATTTCTGGATTTGTTGAGACCGGTAAAAAAGCTGTTGCAGTGACTGTAAATCGAGGTTTAGAGGTGGCACACAAGTATTTTACCTATTTCATGATTTTTATGACTTTTTTTTCTTCAATTATTATGATTTGGCCAAATTGAACACTAACCCCAACCCCTAACTCTAACCCCAAAACCTAGTTCTAACCCTAACAACAGACCCTAACACTAACCTTAAGGCCTGAGTCTAATACTAACCCAAACCCTAACATCTAACCCTAATCCTAACCAATGCCAACCCCTAAGCCCTGAAGCCTAACTCTAACCCCCTCCTGCCTCCACTTAACCCCTTCCTCTCTTGTAGGCTGTGTCAAGGCTCAGACAAAAACCAGGCTTGCAACACAGCATTGCAGTCATTATAAACCCAAGCTATTAAATGCTTCTAATGAAAGTGTACGGTAACAAATCACCCTGTCAGTAGAACTCATGAAGCTTGGTTTCCATTAGATTTTTAGCTATTATTCAACAATAGTAACCCATGAACTCCTTTGTTCCCCTGTTTCCATACTAACTCAAATGTATCAGATGCCTACTGGCTAATAAATGCCACCTGGCAAGCAAAGGCTAGTAATTAAAAATAGGCAGACAGACAGACAGTAAAAACCAAACCCACAAATCTTTAGTAAGTGGAAAATGCTGTACAGAGGTGTTCCTTCTAATACCGGCTGCTTAGGAAACCTATTTCATACTCCTGTAGCTTTACTTCTAACTGCTGCCTCCACTCCGTGACAAAAAAGGATCACGTCCTGTTCCTGCTCCTATCCCAGCCCCCGGGGGGCTGCATAATTATTTTTTCTTTCTAGATGGAAACATAACTGCCACACACAGCTGAGAAAGGCACTTGCAGTTTAACCAAACTGTATTTATTACAACAGTAACACAGGTGAGAATCTTCCTTAATTGTCCTCAACTGGGAACAGCAGAGAGCCCGGCAACGCGTGCCTGAAAACTGGAAAGGAACTCTGCACCAAGGAACAAACAGACTGTGGCTTTCACAAGGTCTTTCAAACTCATCCTTTAGGCCCTGGTGAGGGTAAGTCCTTGACGCCTGGAGGAAAGACTTCCTCTCAGCACAGGTGTACAGTCTTTCACTGTGAGTTACATCTTTTTCTTTCAAAATGAACTGTGGTATTGGCGGGGATTTTTTGGTTTCCCTTTCATCAGCGCTGCCCTGTACACTAGAGATTTCCCCGAGTATGATGGGCTGCAAGCACATTTTTCCATTAACGCACGCATTCCCTGCCACGTAGAATCCTTGGCTTGGCAAGGGCACACGCGTTGCTGCTGGTGTGCAGCCAGAAGCCATCGGGTTCAGAAGTGAAAGATTTCTGAAAATGCAGTGTCAACCTGCATTCTTGTGGTTCGATTTTTGTCAGAGTCCTTGAATGGTTACAGGATTCTTGGTAAAATTGACCGTAGCTTCCTCATATGGGCTTTACTGCATTTTATGGGGTTTTTTTCTTTTTAGAAGTAATTTTTAAGTATTTTGTGTTGAGTTTGCTGGGTGGGGTAGGAGGCTGAACTAGGTAAGTTCCTGGGGCCCTTCCAACCTGAATTGTTCAATGATTTGAAGTACGCGTTGGTTGTGGTAAGCGAGAAGTGTCATTAGTACAAGTGTAACAAGAAGGGAAGGTGTGTGACAGTAGCTAGTGTGAAGGAAGATGGCATTTATCATTTTGGTGCTTCATTTGGTAGCTTTCTTGACCACTTCAAGTAAGTTTCTGAATATGTTTGTTAATGCCTACAGTTTATACAACTTGCACGTACAGTCCTGAGCCAAGAAAGCATCTGCCTTAACCTTCAGTGCCCTTTAGATTGGTTGAGCCCGTGCATGTCCTCACTTGCCTCAGTGGTCACTTCTGACACACCTGTGTGTGTCATCCGAAGATCGAAATTGGAAAGCAGCGCTCCTTTTCTGGTTGTTTTTAACAGTTTTGAGGGTCCTAATTAATTGTCATTAAATGAAAAAAATATTCACAATATTAAGTACTTTAAAGGTATGATGGATAGATAAACTTAGGTCAGAAGAAGCATTTACGGCAAAATGTCTCAATGGAGTAATTTGTGAGCTTTACAAACGCTTTAAGCGGTTTCAAAAGTACAGAAGAATTATTGAATCACAAGTTTTACAGTAAATTCTGTGCTTTCATTTGCAGTTTTGTATCACCTTGAAAGTGCTGTAACGTAGCCCTTGGGTAAATTCAGAGCGGAGTCACACAAAGTAAAGAGGCGGTGGGCAGGGGCACATCCGGTGCGGAGGGGCAGCTGACGGGAGTTAGGGCCAAGGGCTAAAGGAAGCAGGGACAGGGCTTTTGCAAGAGCTTCCCCTGCTCTGAACCCGCAACTTTTGCTGGATCACTGCTTCCTGAGGTGTTTTTTTGTTGTGGATGATGCCAAGTTTACAGGTATGAAAACAGCACTGTCAGAATGCAGTGTAACTGGATTGACAATGAATTATGGAAACAAGAAGCTGAGAGATGCTTCAAAAAATTTAATTACAATTAAAACATATATCTTTGGGAATAAATTGGATGATGTTCATAATTGTTTTCTTGTTCTTCTGGAATTTTCTTTTAAATTGTGAATGACCTTTTTACTTTTTTTTTTTTTTTAGATGCTGGCAAGTCAGCTATTGGAGGACAAATAACGTAAGCAAACAATAAAATTTTAGATTTGCTGTTCTTTCTTTTCAATTAAAAATACATTAAGTAAAATGAGTAATTTTCTTTATGGCTCATAAATTACTATTTTTATAATAAAATCTTTATCTCCTTCTCGGTTTAGTTACTGCTTTTAGAATTTCTTAATTCAAGCAGATCTAATCTGATCACTATAGGAGTTGCTCTTAATGGAAACAACTATGCAAAAGCATACATTATGAAATTTAAAAAAAAATAATACATTTCTTAGAGCATGCTGTTTGAAACTGCTTTATACCCTTTGTTAAACTTTGTCTCTTTTGTGAGGATTAAAAAGAATTGAATATCCTTATTCCCTGGTGCTGACATTGTCAGGCGTAATTTGATTTCAAAATGTGAAATTACAACAGTTGGTATTCTAAGTCTATTTTAGAAACACTATCTCGAGGCTGCCGAATTTTTATGAGACAAAAGTAAATAAATGCAGCTACATCTTACAGCTTGTAAAAAAGAAGAAATGGAAAGTAGTGCTTGAATAAATAAATTCTGTCCTGCTGATGCAAAGTATTTCTGTGATTTTAAAATAATATTCTCTGCATGAGTGGGAGGTCTTTTTCTTGGCACTTTCATCTTGTTTTGTTTTGACCAAACTGGGCTGTTGGAATTGTGGTGCTACATTTAACCCCGTAGTTCACTCTAGAGTACAGGAGCGTTTTGTTATCAGACGTGTCTGAGTGTTCTCCTTGTACAGGGAGATGCCTGTTCTTAATGCTCCTGCCAATGTGTTCTGTGCCTGAAGCTGTTTGTGGTCTCTCATTTTTGCGGAATATCCCTTTGTTGGAGAGGGTAGGGGGGAGGAACTGGGTGCTTGTGCCAACTTTGTCATTAAGCCTTTGTTTATAAGCTTATAAACTATGTAGATTATTGCTATTAGAAGATGAGGTAGAAATATCTGAGGGGAATAATATGAAAATTATAATGTAATAAAACTGTACACTATGCATTTCTTTTTATAACTGAAAGGTCTATTAAAATATCAGTTTCCTTGTTCTAAAAAGAATAAAACAAAAACATTTTTCTTTACATTTCAGAAATGGGGGAGTGGAGAAAAATTCTAACACAATTTTTACCTCCTTTTGAAACACTGGGTGAGTCTCAGAAATGGATTTATCAGATGTAGTTCCTTTTCAAAACTTGGCTCTGCAGAACATTTTACAGTTAGGCTTAAAAAAAAGGCATTTCTCATACTCCTGCTAAAATGGCACTGGTGTACTTTGACATTTCAGGCAATGGTGTGGCTTTTTGTGGAGAAAAAAATTCCTCTGCTTCTCACATCGGGCTGTTCTGGTTTTTCAAAATAATCTGTAGGGATTGTATAAGTATTTAACTCTTTGGAGCTGTGGTTCTGCTCACGTAGAACTGCATTCTTTTTCCCATCACCCTGTTTAGGTATTTGACAGGAGTGGTTGACAAAAGAACCCTTGAAAAATACGAAAGAGAAGCTAAAGAAGGAAACTGACAAATGTGGTATGAACTTACTGACAATGCTTTTCTCTGCACTGTGATGAAAATGGGGAAATGTTTTTTATTCTGTGACGCATGGAGAAACGACTTCACAACCTGGTGGGTTATGAAGGTTATGTTTATTACAGCACTGGGCACACGGGGGATCGCTTCTCCAAAGACGTGCCCCAATTTCCAGCAGCTCCTCCCATTTTAAATGCAATCAAGTGTTACATATATGATTTCCCAATATGCCTGTACATATGCATCACCTGTCCCCGCTTCGTATTAAAATGAAGTCTGCTCCCCATTGTGCTTGCGCGGTGCCTTCTGGTGGTGGTCGTCGGTGGTCGTGAGGACAAAGTAAGTAGTCATCTTCAAGGTTGAACTTTTACCTTTCAGCCCTGTGCAGGCTCAGTCGCTCCTTGACTCACTGCCAGGCTGGTGACCCATCTTCAGCCAGTCCTTAGGGTCGAGAGTTCCTTCTTAAAAGGGGCTGCTTCTTTACTTCAGCGATTTCAGACAACAGTCTGTTCTTTGAGGATGCAGGGGCAATCTCCTACCTAGTTAACTAGTAACTAATTCTTGTCCTGCCTCTAAAATCCAAAAATCTTAAGAAACCCCTTCTCTGTGCAGTGTCCTCTGGTGGTGGTCTTGGTGGTCGTGAGGATGAAGTTAAGTTGTCATCTTCAGGGTTGAACTTACCTTTCTGCTTTGCACATGCTCAGTCCTGTTCTGGTTCCTTGCCACTTCTGCATACCAGAGCTGCCCAGTTTTCAGGCCTTGCTTCTTTCTCCCTGATCTCCTGCTGAGGAGACGTTGAGCACTCCCTTCTCAAAGCTTTTGTTAAAGATCTCTCACCCCTACATGAATGGTTACTTCAGCTGTTCTGCTTTTTAAACTGCCTTTAAACTACTTCTAAAGTTTAAAGTCCAAGTCTGGAGACCCCAGCATTTAAATCTAAAGAGCCGACCCCCTCTCTTTACAAGAACTAAAATCTAAAGACTCCCTCTCTTCACCCCTTTCCTGCGCTCGCGCCCCCCCCCCGGTCACGTGGTTTGCCCCCCTTCGCCGTCAGGGGGAACTTTGGGGAGCGGGACGGGGTCCTGCCCGCAGTGCCCGCTCCGGCCGGGCTCGCCCCCTGCCCCCTCCCTGCGGCTGCCTGCGCAGGGGCCACCCCCCCTCCTCTCCCGCCCCCGCGGCGGCTCCGCTTGTTTCCCTGAGGAGCGGCGCGCACCCCCCCCCGCGGGGAAAGGGCGGCGCTTGGCGCCAAAGCCCCCGCCCGGCGCTCCGTGGCGGGGCCGGAGCCGGCGGCGCGGTGTGTGCGGGGCAGATGGCGGCTCTGCTCGCGTTTCGCCGCTCGCTTTGCCTGGGTGTGTGTTTTAGGGCTTTCTTGTTTGTTGTTGTTTTGCCCCCTCCTCCCGTGTTCCCGTTATTTGGTTCCCGGGCCCCTCGGGGGGCAGAGTGGGGTGAGAGGTGACACAGACGGGGGGGCCAGGCCCGTGCGACCTCCCCAGAGTCCCGCTAAAGCCTCTGTCTTGAAGCTGGGACGGAAGTTTCCAGAGCCGCGTGCCGCCTGCGCTTTAGCTTAAGAGGGGTGTGGGAACTGATGTCCTGGCTGCGTGTGCTGGCCCTCGGCTTCGGCGCAGCAGGGCAGCAGACTTGCACGCACCACCAGCCCGACCCAAAACAACGGGTGCAGATTTGAATGTAATTATACCGTTTTATTATGTTCTTGCACTTGCCCTGGTCATTGCAGTAGTTTACCTTGGCAAGGTTATTCTTTGTCCTGATTTGAATTGTTGGCCTTGTAAATGTTCCTGTAAACTTTTGTCGTCACCTTCTCTCCTCCCTACTTCCGATTCCCCTGAAGCCGCAGTGTCATCAGTTTAAAATGATGTTGTAATTGTTACAGTTGTTAATGTTGTTAATGCTGTTAGCATTAGATTGTAAAATTTAGGTTCTCCACTCGCTCTTCCATTTCTTTGCTTGCTTGCTTGCTTTATCTCTACCTTTCATGCCACCACGAAACCTGCTCCCGGGGCAAACCCCCAAATTTGCCTCTGAAACCTCCAAAATGGGAACAGAGACCCCAAGAATGGGAAGAGTGGCCCCCAAATTGCCTCCGAGACCTTCAAAAATGGGAACAGATACCCCAAAATTGGAAATAGAGACCCCAAAATTGCCTCCTAGACTCAAAAAATGGGAACAGAGCCCCCAAAACTGCCTCTGAGACCTTTAAAACGGATACCTCCTCCCCCCAAAATAGGCTCTGAAACCCCCAAAACGGGAAGAGAGACCCCAAATTGGGAGATGGTTGTGTGCACTTCCATGCCTCCGGCAGGGAACCCTCTCAGCTACGGCTTGAGGTCCCAGCGGCTCAGGGAACAGTGGAGACGGATACCTGGGTGTTTCTCTGAAGCAACCAACTCCTCACCACCTCCTGCATGGAGATAAATTGAACCCATCGCACGCACGGTCCTAATTTCTTGTTGTTGTTGAGGTTTGCTTTTAATCCCGGTGGTGCTCTCATCCCCGTTCCACTTTGGTGCCCGACTTTGTTTCCTGACTGAGTGGCCAGGTAAACGAGAATCCTTTTATCTGTGCTGCCTGCACACCAAAGGGCCCTCCAGCAACTCTTTCCCTTGAGACCCTTTCTCCAAGGCCTTCTTGGAGCTGCAGGGACAGATCCTGTGTGCGCTGGTGGAGGGGAAACCCTTCTTTCTTTTCTTTCCTTCCTTCCTTTCTTTCCTTTCTTTCCTTCTTCCTTTCCTTCTTCCTTTCTTTCTTTCTCTCTTTCGTTCTTTCTTTCTCTTTCTCTCTTTCTTCCTTTCTTTCCTTCTTTCTTTCTTTCCTTCCGTCTTTCTTTCTTTCTTCCTTTCTTTCTTTCTTCCTTCCTTTGTTTCTTTCTTCCTTCCTTTCTTTCTTTCTCTCTTTCTTTCTTCTTTCTTTCTTTCCGTCTTTCTTTCTTCCTTCCTTTCTTTCCCTTCCTTCCTTCCTTCCTTCCTTCCTTCCTTCCTTCCTTCCTTCCTTCCTTCCTTCCTTCCTTCCTTCCTTCCTTCCTTCCTTCCTTCCTTCCTTCCTTCCTTCCTTCCTTCCTTCCTTCCTTCCTTCCTTCCTTCCTTCCTTCCTTCCTTCCTTCCTTCCCTTCCTTCCCTTCCTTCCCTTCCTTCCCTTCCTTTCCTTCCTTTCCTTCCTTCCTTCCTTCTTTCCTTCCTTTCCTTCCTTTCCTTCCTATTTGTAAATTTTTTAATGTCTAAATTTCTAAATCTCTTAATTTATAAATCTCTAATTTCTAAACTTCTAAATTTCTTTCTAAAACTCTGAATTTCTACATTTTTAAATTTCTAAATTTCTGAATTTATAAAATTTCTAAATTTCTGCATTTCTAAATTTCGAAACCTAACTTTTTGGAATTTTGAAATTTAAAATTTGAAAATCTCTACATTCCTTTCCAAATTCCTTCCTTCCCTCCCTCCTTCTCTCCCTCCTTCCTTCCTTCCTAGATTTCTAAATTTTTAGATTTTTCAAATTTTAAAATTTCTACATTTCTAGATTTCTGACTGTCTAAATACCTACATTTCTAAATTGGAAGAATTTTTAACTTTGAATTTTTAACTCGCTCTTCCATTTCTTTGCTTGCTTGCTTGCTTTCTCTCTACCTTTCCTGCCACCACGAAACCTGCTCCCGGGGCAGCAGTGCCGAGCCACGGGGTGGTGCAAGAGACAGCAATGGACTCCACCGAAACGCCAAACCACAAACCAGGCCAGAGGTCCATGGTCCCCTGGCACCCAGCATGGAGCCCCCAAAGAGACCAGGGAGGCCACTAACGCTCTGGAAAGAGACGATCCAATCCCTCTGCCAAGCGCCGAGGTGCCAGGAATGCGGACAGAGGGGCCCAGAGACCCCCAAAAGCTCTCCCACACGACGGCACCGTGACTGTGCACCACCGGGCAGAAGGCACAGCCAAGCAAACCATGGAGCCGCGGCACAAACAGCAGAAGCGACTGACATCGAGCGGGAAGCGCTCCCCCACCAAACACCGAAGCAGGATGTGCGGGACGCCGCTGGCTTCGTGGTGGTAGCTCTACCCTCTCTCTCTTCTCTTAGGTTACAATAAAGTATAATGTTTAAATGTAGCATTTCCTCTGTAATTTCTTAAGGTGGCCCCAAATCAGGACCCCCAGACCAACTGGGACCCCCATACACACCTGGGAACCCCCAAAACTCCTGCCCTGCCCCCCCTAAACCTGGGTCGCCCCAAACCCCTGCTCTCCCCGCCTAACCTGGAAGCCCCTAGACCCCCTGGGCCCCCTGCAACGCAGGTGGCCCAAAACACCTGGGACCTTCCCCCACACCTGGGAAGCCCCCTCCACCCAGGACCCCCCAAACCACCTGGGACCCCCCCACGCATCTGGGAACTCCCAAACCTACTGCCCCGCCTCCCCCAAACCCCTGCCCCCCCCCAAACCTAGGACATCCCCCAACCGGACCCCCCAAACCTGCTGCCTCTGCCCAGGTGCTGTCAGAGGTGTGCAGGCAGGAGATCACGACGAAGCAGATGCTGCCCACGGTGCTGTGCATGGTGGCCGACACTGTCACCAACGTCCACTTCAACGTTGCTAAATCCCTGCACCACATTGGGCTCATCCTCAACAGCGGGTACGGCCCTCCCAGTATCACCAGTGTAGCCAGTCCAGCCAGGGCACACAGCACTAGAGCAGTACAGGCAGGGCACCATTTCGCCCAGTTCACCCAGTACATGGTGCTGCAGCACATCAGGCATGTCCTTGAAAGCAGGTGCACCTCCCAGTATGGCCAGTATAGCCAGTATGACCAGTATAGCCAGTCCAGCTAGTGCACACAGCACTGTAGCAGTAAATGCAGGGCACCAGTACACCCAGTACCTGCAGTGCATGGAGCGCCTCCAGTGCTCCCAGTATAACCCGTTCACCATTATAGCAGTGCATGCAGGGCACCAGTTCACCCTCATTCATTGTCCCATTCCTGTCATCATTCTCATCCCTCCCGTGTCCGGAGGGATCTGAGACCTTAAAAATTGGCAGAGAGACCCAAAAATAGGGTCTGTGACCCCAACATTTGGAACAGAAACCTTGAAAATAGGCTCCAAGACCCAAAAATTGGAACAGAGACCCAAAAATTGGGAAGAGAGACCCCAAAACTTTCTCCAAACCCACAAAAACTGGTACAGAAAGCCACAAAACGGCCTCTGAAACCCCCCAAAATGGAACCGAGCCTCCAAAACAGGCTCCGAGACCCCCAAAATGGGAACAGAGACCTCAAAATTGGCTCTGAGACCCCCAAAATTGGAAACAGAGACCTCCAAAATGGGAAAACAGACCCCAACATTGGCTCAGACAACCAAAATAGGAACAGAGACTCCAAAACTGGTTTTGAGACCCAAAAATGGGAACAGAAACCCCCAAATCTGATACAGAGACCCCAAAAATGGGAACAGAGACCCCAAAAATGGGAACAGAGACCCCAAAAATGGGTACAAAGTCCCCCCAAATGGGAAGAGAAACCCACAAAAGTGGCTCTGCGACCATAAAAATGGGAATAGAGACCCCCAAATTGGCTCTCAGACCCAAGAATGGGAACATAAATCCCCAAAATTGGCTCTGAGACCCCGACAAGGGGTACAGAAAGTCTCAAAATAGCCTTTTAAACCTCAAAAATGGGAACAGATACCCCAAAATTGGAAATAGAGACCCCAAAATTGCCTCCTAGACTCAAAAAATGGGAACAGAGCCCCCAAAACTGCCTCTGAGACCTTTAAAACGGATACCTCCTCCCCCCAAAATAGGCTCTGAAACCCCCAAAACGGGAAGAGAGACCCCAAATTGGGAGATGGTTGTGTGCACTTCCATGCCTCCGGCAGGGAACCCTCTCAACTACGGCTTGAGGACCCAGCGGCTCAGGGAACAGTGGAGACGGATACCTGGGTGTTTCTCTGAAGCAACCAACTCCTCACCACCTCCTGCATGGAGATAAATTGAACCCATCGCACGCACGGTCCTAATTTCTTGTTGTTGTTGAGGTTTGCTTTAAATCCCGGTGGTGCTCTCATCCCCGTTCCACTTTGGTGCCCGACTTTGTTTCCTGACTGAGTGGCCAGGTAAACGAGAATCCTTTTATCTGTGCTGCCTGCACACCAAAGGGCCCTCCAGCAACTCTTTCCCTTGAGACCCTTTCTCCAAGGCCTTCTTGGAGCTGCAGGGACAGATCCTGTGTGCGCTGGTGGAGGGGAAACCCTTCTTTCTTTTCTTTCCTTCCTTCCTTTCTTTCCTTTCTTTCCTTCTTCCTTTCCTTCTTCCTTTCTTTCTTTCTTTCTCTCTTTCGTTCTTTCTTTCTCTTTCTCTCTTTCTTCCTTTCTTTCCTTCTTTCTTTCTTTCCTTCCATCTTTCTTTCTTTCTTCCTTTCTTTCTTTCTTCCTTCCTTTGTTTCTTTCTTCCTTCCTTTCTTTCTTTCTCTTTCTTTCTTTCTTCTTTCTTTCTTTCCGTCTTTCTTTCTTCCTTCCTTTCTTTCCCTTCCTTCCTTCCTTCCTTCCTTCCTTCCTTCCTTCCTTCCTTCCTTCCTTCCTTCCTTCCTTCCTTCCTTCCTTCCTTCCTTCCTTCCTTTCCCTTCCTTCCTTTCCCTTCCTTCCTTTCCCTTCCTTCCTTCCTTCCTTCCTTCCTTCCTTCCTTCCTTCCTTCCTTCCTTCCTTCCTTCCTTCCTTCCTTCCTTCCTTCCTTCCTTCCTTTCCTTCCTTTCCTTCCTTTCCTTCCTTTCCTTCCTTCCTTCCTTCTTTCCTTCCTTTCCTTCCTTTCCTTCCTATTTGTAAATTTTTTAATGTCTAAATTTCTAAATCTCTTAATTTATAAATCTCTAATTTCTAAACTTCTAAATTTCTTTCTAAAACTCTGAATTTCTACATTTTTAAATTTCTAAATTTCTGAATTTATAAAATTTCTAAATTTCTGCATTTCTAAATTTCGAAACCTAACTTTTTGGATTTTGAAATTTAAAATTTGAAAATCTCTACATTCCTTTCCAAATTCCTTCCTTCCCTCCCTCCTTCTCTCCCTCCTTCCTTCCTTCCTAGATTTCTAAATTTTTAGATTTTTCAAATTTTAAAATTTCTACATTTCTAGATTTCTGACTGTCTAAATACCTACATTTCTAAATTGGAAGAATTTTTAACTTTGAATTTTTAACTCGCTCTTCCATTTCTTTGCTTGCTTGCTTGCTTTCTCTCTACCTTTCCTGCCACCACGAAACCTGCTCCCGGGGCAGCAGTGCCGAGCCACGGGGTGGTGCAAGAGACAGCAATGGACTCCACCGAAACGCCAAACCACAAACCAGGCCAGAGGTCCATGGTCCCCTGGCACCCAGCATGGAGCCCCCAAAGAGACCAGGGAGGCCACTAACGCTCTGGAAAGAGACGATCCAATCCCTCTGCCAAGCGCCGAGGTGCCAGGAATGCGGACAGAGGGGCCCAGAGACCCCCAAAAGCTCTCCCACACGACGGCACCGTGACTGTGCACCACCGGGCAGAAGGCACAGCCAAGCAAACCATGGAGCCGCGGCACAAACAGCAGAAGCGACTGACATCGAGCGGGAAGCGCTCCCCCACCAAACACCGAAGCAGGATGTGCGGGACGCCGCTGGCTTCGTGGTGGTAGCTCTACCCTCTCTCTCTTCTCTTAGGTTACAATAAAGTATAATGTTTAAATGTAGCATTTCCTCTGTAATTTCTTAAGGTGGCCCCAAATCAGGACCCCCAGACCAACTGGGACCCCCATACACACCTGGGAACCCCCAAAACTCCTGCCCTGCCCCCCCTAAACCTGGGTCGCCCCAAACCCCTGCTCTCCCCGCCTAACCTGGAAGCCCCTAGACCCCCTGGGCCCCCTGCAACGCAGGTGGCCCAAAACACCTGGGACCTTCCCCCACACCTGGGAAGCCCCCTCCAACCAGGACCCCCCCAAACCACCTGGGACCCCCCCACGCATCTGGGAACTCCCAAACCTACTGCCCCGCCTCCCCCAAACCCCTGCCCCCCCCCAAACCTAGGACATCCCCCAACCGGACCCCCCAAACCTGCTGCCTCTGCCCAGGTGCTGTCAGAGGTGTGCAGGCAGGAGATCACGACGAAGCAGATGCTGCCCACGGTGCTGTGCATGGTGGCCGACACTGTCACCAACGTCCACTTCAACGTTGCTAAATCCCTGCACCACATTGGGCTCATCCTCAACAGCGGGTACGGCCCTCCCAGTATCACCAGTGTAGCCAGTCCAGCCAGGGCACACAGCACTAGAGCAGTACAGGCAGGGCACCATTTCGCCCAGTTCACCCAGTACATGGTGCTGCAGCACATCAGGCATGTCCTTGAAAGCAGGTGCACCTCCCAGTATGGCCAGTATAGCCAGTATGACCAGTATAGCCAGTCCAGCTAGTGCACACAGCACTGTAGCAGTAAATGCAGGGCACCAGTACACCCAGTACCTGCAGTGCATGGAGCGCCTCCAGTGCTCCCAGTATAACCCGTTCACCATTATAGCAGTGCATGCAGGGCACCAGTTCACCCTCATTCATTGTCCCATTCCTGTCATCATTCTCATCCCTCCCGTGTCCGGAGGGATCTGAGACCTTAAAAATTGGCAGAGAGACCCAAAAATAGGGTCTGTGACCCCAACATTTGGAACAGAAACCTTGAAAATAGGCTCCAAGACCCAAAAATTGGAACAGAGACCCAAAAATTGGGAAGAGAGACCCCAAAACTTTCTCCAAACCCACAAAAACTGGTACAGAAAGCCACAAAACGGCCTCTGAAACCCCCCAAAATGGAACCGAGCCTCCAAAACAGGCTCCGAGACCCCCAAAATGGGAACAGAGACCTCAAAATTGGCTCTGAGACCCCCAAAATTGGAAACAGAGACCTCCAAAATGGGAAAACAGACCCCAACATTGGCTCAGACAACCAAAATAGGAACAGAGACTCCAAAACTGGTTTTGAGACCCAAAAATGGGAACAGAAACCCCCAAATCTGATACAGAGACCCCAAAAATGGGAACAGAGACCCCAAAAATGGGAACAGAGACCCCAAAAATGGGTACAAAGTCCCCCCAAATGGGAAGAGAAACCCACAAAAGTGGCTCTGCGACCATAAAAATGGGAATAGAGACCCCCAAATTGGCTCTCAGACCCAAGAATGGGAACATAAATCCCCAAAATTGGCTCTGAGACCCCGACAAGGGGTACAGAAAGTCTCAAAATAGCCTTTTAAACCTCAAAAATGGGAACAGAAACCAGAAAAGTGGCTTCGAGACCCCCCAAATGGCAACAGAAAACCCCAGGAGTGGCTCCGAGACCCCAAAGATGGGAACAGAACCCCCCCAAATTTGACTCCAAGACTCCAAAAAATGGGAACCGAAACCCCCAAAATAGGTGCCAAGACCCCAAAAATGGGAACAGAGACCTCAAAATTGGCTCTGAGACACCAAAAAATTGAAACAGAAATCCCTAAAAATAGGAACAGAAACCCTAAAAATGGGAATAGAGACCCCCAAATTGGCTCTCAAACTCCAAAAATGGGTAGAGAAACCTCTCAAATTGGCTTGGAGACCCAAAAATGGGAACAGAAACTCCAAAAATTGCCTCTCACACCCCAAAAATGGGAACAGAAACGCTGAAACAGACTCTGAGACCCCCCCAGATGGGAACCGAACCGCCCAAATTGGCTCCAGGATCCCCAAAATGGGAACAGAAACTTCCAAAACAGCTCTGAGAACCCCAAAATGGAAACAGAGCCCCCCAAAATGGGTAGAGTCTCCCATAATGGGAACAGAAACCCACAAAAGTGGCTGTGAGACCCGGAAAATGGGAACAGAGACCCCAAAATTGTCTCTCAGACCCAAAAATGGGAACATAAATCCCCAGAATCGACTGAGACCCCAAAACCGGGTACAGAAATCCCCCAAATTGACTCTTAAACCTGAAAAATGGGAAC